>DWTW01003262.1:0-10155 GCA_018246275.1 Papilio slateri
CACTCGCCATAGTACAATTCCTAAAAAAAAAAATTATGCCCTTGGGCACTAAATATCAGCACTAAATTTCCATATTGTAACATTTTTATTACTTTACCTCCTTTTTTCTGATCGAAGCTTCAAAGAAGGTTACTTCATCCCGGCCAAGACAACGAAAACTTTATAATACACGTATTTCTTAGAAAGGGGATATGTTAATTTGATTCTTTTTATGCAGGTGTAGCTTCAGACACAAATCAAGAGATGTCGACAAATCCCACGACCATCGGGTGGACGGCGGAGCAGGCGGATGGCGCAACCGACGCGACCTTCTTCGAACGCCTCGGAGCAGAGACTGAGACCAGACTGGAAGACTTCTTCCAGTGGTGGGGATGCATAATGGCGTCCCGACCTTGGATCGTCTTGTTCCTCGGTAAGAACACGACAGCAGAAACAATCACAAGAGTGAAATTGTGTCGTATTGGTCTCATTTTATAGAAGACGGCAGTAGGCAGGCGGCCCATCTGATCACTCACCACCAACATTAACAAGCGCAACAAACAGAACCTTTTTGTATGAACAGGCGCACTCGATACCTTAACTTAGGTGAAAAATTGTGATCAGACAACCTTATTTAAGCCGGTATTTTGTGAAGTCGTGGTAGGTTTAGTTACTGGGCGATTTAAGCTTAGTTTTGCCCTTCTGTTATGTCTTCATAAGATTAATAAATGTGTAATTGGTATTGCAGGTCTATGTTTCGTGGTTACCCTCGGCTTCGGCATTAAGTATATGCAAGTGACGACCAACCCGGTGGAGCTGTGGGCGGCGCCGAACTCGCGCTCGCGCATGGAGCGCGACTACTTCGACACTCACTTCGAGCCCTTCTACCGCACGGAGATGCTCATCATCAGCTCGAAGGGCCTGCCGAAGATCGAGCACGAGACCCCCTCGGGGACAGTTCTGGACTTTGGGCCAGTTTTCAACGCTACTTTCTTACTGGACGTGTTGGATCTGCAGGAGAGGATTATGGGTGAGTTAGAAAATTTTATTTGAGTTACCGAATTATGAAGAAATCCGCGTCTGGAGGAACCGCTTCGAGTGGACGAATATCCTTTTTTTAAGTCTATTTATATATCGCAACATAAATAATGCCACCTTTTTCGCAGGAAAGAGGAACAAGTAAGAGTCGGGAAGGCCCTAATATTAGGGGTAGAACTACAAACTATTTTCAAGCATTACACATAGACTTCAATAGTATTATAGCGACAGTATCCTATGTAACTTTAATGAATGCCACTGTTACCATATCCACCACTTTCAGCGTTAGGCAACGAGACAAAGCTGGAGGACATCTGCTTCGCGCCGCTGCAGTCGCAGTTCTCGCCGCCGACGACGTCGTCGGTGTGCGCCGTGCAGTCGGTGTGGGGCTGGTGGGGGAACAGCCGCGACAACCTGCTCGACAGCCTCGACGACAACCAGTACCTCGACACGGTGCTCTCTTGTGCCAGGTAACAATCTAAACCTGAATGTTTCAGTGCTTCTATTTTAAATTTCGATATAATGAATATTACAAAAATATTAAATTAGTTACTTATGTATTTAAATAAATTTTAAATAATTTTCCTACAAAAATAAGCATATTAAATTGATCCTATTATACTAAATGATTCAAACCTACAGTGTAAGGTGACAAGATACCAACCTTGGTTGGTGCGGCTTTGTTTTTCCAACTGTAAATGACCAACAGCTTATGACGATATATGATGAATTTATCTTCAACAACACAGCTTTAGATTTACATTGGTATGTTTTGCATTGTACAGCAATCCGTACTTGTGCCTGGCGCCGTACGGGGGGCCGGTGCTGCCTGGCGTGGCGCTGGGCGGGTTCCTGGCGCCGGGCGAGCCGCTCACCTCCACCTCGCGCTTCCACAAAGCGGACGCGCTCATCATCACGATACTAGTTAACAACAAGCACGACACCAATCAGGTATCATACGTCGGCAACCGACATATCACACTGTAGTGGGAGAGCCGCCGAGCGGAAGCGGACGCGGCAAGCGTCTTGTCGTGGTCGGACGGCTGCCGAATTCGCCGCGGCTGTAGTGAGCATGAAAAAAGTTTTTCTCATATATACTTTTGAGCGCCCTTGGCTTTCTGCATCCGCTCAGTGCGCGGGGCTCCTAATCTCTTTAAAAAGGCTTTCTTATAATCATTTACTCTTTTCATTATAGCACAGTGCAGGGGACATTTTAATTGATTAAAACGTAACAATACCAACGTTTATGTCAAGATAATATTGCGTTAGAGGAATGTTTAAATTTAATATTGAATAATGTTTAAAAAAATTAAATGTTTCATAAATTAATATTAAAATCAAAATGTCGATTTCAATGAAATAAACAATTTGTAGAAATGAAGATTGTGTTAGCTACTGTATATAAAGACGGTAATTTTTGTACAATAACTCATTCCCTATGTATATTGTCTCTAAACATTACTAGAACTTCACTTTTCCGTATATTATTATCCCCCAGCTAAAGCCTGCACTCGAATGGGAGAAGAAGTTCATCGAGTTCATGAAGAACTACACGGAGAACGAGATGCCGGAGTACATGGACATCGCGTACACGTCGGAGCGCTCGATAGAGGACGAGCTGGACCGCGAGTCGCAGTCGGACGTGTCCACCATCCTCGTGTCCTACTTCATCATGTTCGCGTACATCGCCATCTCGCTGGGCCGCTTCACCACCTGCTCGCGGCTCCTCATCGACAGCAAGGTCACATTGGGCTTGGGAGGTGAGTTTCAATGAACGTGTGCCAACATTAATACTAATAATATTATTTATTATAGTAAAAGGCGCCAAACGATTTGACGGCTTTCCAAATTTTAAACTCATTAAAATCAGCAACTATCAAGAGTTACGGCTGTGTTGCCAGTGTGTATGCAAGAAAGAGAAGGGATGTAGATAAGAACCAAGCACTAGTTAATTTAAAAACCAATAAATTCGACTGGCCGTACCTATAATGAATAAGAATCTAATGACGCCTTACTCATCAACATCGGTCAAGCCGTTTAGGCTATAGGACACAACGGAACGGACGGCCATACGACACGGATACATACATATCCGTGAACAAAATGCAAATGGCAAAAAGAGGAGGAAGTGGCTCAATTATCAAATGAAACTCAAAAGAAAAGAATAGCTCAGCTTTACGCCAATCTTCTGTAAGGTCGTGGTACCTCGCCGGTCGGCCTGCACATTCATGCATGCTGTATCGCTCCGGTGCTGTACCACTTTTGTGGACGCGTGTAACATGTATATATAATGTATTTTGCAGGCGTACTGATCGTGCTCGCTTCGGTGGTGTGCTCGGTGGGCATATTCGGGTACGCTGGCGTGGCGGCCACGCTCATCATCGTCGAGGTGATCCCCTTCCTGGTGCTGGCGGTGGGCGTCGACAACATCTTCATCCTGGTGCAGACTAGCCAGCGCGAGCCGCGCCGCCCCAACGAGACCGTCGCCGAACACATCGGCAGGACGTACGTATACAATACGCGCACGCACACGCGTACGCAACATTAGACTTTTTTATGTAAGAAGGTGGTAAACGAGTAACGGTTTACCATGTTAAGTGACTGATGTCCATAGGCATCTGCAGCAACCTAACGAATTGTCGATGATTTGCCTACCTTTAATGGACAGAGGCGGCCTTTAATAAACAGAAAAAAGGATATTTCCTTTTCCTATCCATCCCCTACCCGTCAAATCCTCTTCCTCCTCCTATCGTATCGTTATTAGAAAAGGATGGGACGGGGAAGAGGAATAGAATTAGGCCTCCGGCAGCTCACTCGTCAGATCAAATGCAGAAGTAGACTTCTACTTCACGCCTATTTTCTATGAGGTTGTAGTATTTCGAGCCGGCCCATTCGTGCAACAGTTGTTGTTGCGGGCTCTACCACTGTTAGTCACACACTCGCCAGGACATTACGACAGGGAGTGTCCACATGGAGCAAAAATCAAAAGATCTTTCGCTGTCGCGGGTAACAAGGCCGAACACACACTCGCATATTGAGCCGCCTGCTGTAATTAGCGATAGAACTAGTGACACAAATAGTGTATACGGTAGGCCTGGCCGATAGCAGGGATCTAAAATTTAAAATCAGGTGAGATCAAGCGCTAGATTATTCATTATAAAAAAAAATCTGGACGAGTATCTACAGACTGCATAACGTGAGTTAAACCTGAAAGGGAGATTGACGGTAAAGTAAAGTAAGAGATCTATGTTTTTTATACGATTTTTACTAAAGTTTTCACGACGATATCTTTAGAAGTCCGTATCATAAGGCACAGGTCATTGACTGTGGGTGTGGTTGTCCAGGTTGGGTCAGGTGGGACCTTCGATGTTCCTAACCTCGATATCGGAGTCTGTGTGCTTCTTCCTGGGCGCGCTGAGCGACATGCCGGCGGTGCGCGCGTTCGCGCTGTACGCCGGCGCCGCGCTGCTCGTCGACTTCCTGCTCCAGGTCACCTGCTTCGTCGCGCTGCTGGCTATAGACACGCACAGGCAGAACGCCAACAGGTACGCTCAAGACACCGTTTGTTACGGCCCATCCATCCTTCAACATCTCGAATAAACATGAAAGATAGAAATTATTGTTGTCAAATCAATATATGCTATAAAATTATTAAAACTTTCGTGAGATATTATTAACTAAATAATTAATTAAATTAACGGCTTAATTTACGTTCGCGAACTTCGGTGTTGGTACCGAAAAGTTTCGGACCTCTCAGAGGTCCTTCTGCAGAGAGAGTGGGATTAGTTCGCGGTCGCGACCTACCTCAGACCAAGGTGCTAGAGTACGCGAACGTGAGGTAAACTGTTTAATTTAATTAATTATTTAGTTAAAATATGCTATGTGTAAGTAAATTAGCAAGTAGCATTTCTTATTTAACAATGTTCTTGATAATTTAAGCAATAGCATATTTATAATATTTAGCGTTCACAGTTCACTGAACGATTTTAGTGACAAAAATCTCTTTCTATGAAAAAAATTGTTAGTTAAAGTATTAATTTTCGTAGCAAATACTAAGTTCGGCTAGTAAAGACTAGCCCTATTGGCCAAATGTCGAAATCGTCAGTAAATTAAAATTTAAATAACAGTTAAATTTGAAATATTGGTTTAAAAAAAATTGGATACTTACTTGTTTTCCTTTTACATGTCTCATTTAAGACAACCTTGTAGAACACTGTCGATACCACACGCGTGTGAGCTAACCTTGTTCTGTATGAGTAACGACGACATCACAGTTTGTGTGGTGTGTAGGCGTTGCACCATAATGTATGACTAATTGGAAGGTCATTGTAAGTGAGCCTTTTTTTTATTCTCTGTATAATGATGACGTCATGAAACTTAATAAAAATGTTGAGGGAATAGTTTGTGAGAGTTATTGTAATGCGTGGGCGCAGGTTCGACGTGCTGTGCTGCCTGAGCGGCAGCAAGGCGGAGGCGGCGGGCCCCGGCGAGGGCGCGCTGTACAAGCTGTTCCAGCACGCCTACGTACCCTTCCTCATGCGCCGCGAGGTGCGCGCCACCGTCATGATCGTCTTCTTCGCGTGGCTTTGCTCCTCTGTCGCGGTCAGTACAATATACAATTCTACATTGCATCGCCTCATCTAAAATGGTAATAGTCCAAGCTTATTCCTAGAAGAGGTCTACGAAATGGTGGTCACACCATCATACCACTCACCTTTATAAAAACGCCAGCCTATTCTCTGTCACCGGACGTTGATAAAGAAAAAAAATAATTCAAGGTGTTTTTCAAACGCTAAAGAAAAGAAGAACGATCAAATAAAAATCATGAAAAGCACTCGCCACTGAATTACCTACATTTAATCTTCCATAGAGTTCTAGTCTATGATCTCGTATATAATTGATAACAATTTAACAGTAAGTTTGTTTACTGATGAACGTTACGTTGCAGGTCGCTCCTCACATAGAGATAGGTCTGGACCAGGAGCTGTCGATGCCGCAGGACAGCTTCCAGCTGAAGTACTTCCAGCACCTCAACAAGTACCTCAACATCGGCCCGCCGGTCTACTTCGTGCTCATGGACGGCCTCGATTTCTCTAAGAAGGAGGCACAGAACATGGTCTGCGGGACGAGGTTCTGTAATTCGGATAGTTTGTCTATGCAGTTGTATGGGGGTGAGTTTTATTTTCATTTTGGTGGCTTGATACCGTGTGATTGACGAGTCTAAGTACTAAGAATAAGACCATCAGGTATAAAATATTTAGTAGAGATGGTTGGATATTATGAGGAAAGAAAACTGATCGCTTTAAATAGAATAAAGATTTCCTTTTTAATGTATTCAAAGAATGTTATACATTAGTTCACTTTTCATTCTTGCTTCGAAGAAACATCGTAATAGGCCGGAGATACACCGATAATTCGTTTGGAACCGTTTGCTGTACGCAATATAAACGAAATTTTTTCTTGACGCGCTACAACAGTTCGAATTGTTTTTAATTGCAGCATACCTGACGTCGAACGAGACGTACCTGGCGCAGGCGCCCAACTCGTGGCTCGACGACTTCTTCGACTGGGCGGCGTCGCCCGACTGCTGCAAGTACTTCCCCTCCAACTCCAGCTTCTGCCCCAACTCCTTCAGCTCGAGTGAGTATATACGTACATACGAATAGACGTTTAATATTCCTCATTTCAACTAACGATCGTCCCTGGTCGAAAGTAGCCCTGAATTTATTGTTGTTAAGAATGCTACGTGCGCGTACGTAGCATTCTTACAAAATAAACACCGCGAAGACGCTAGAGGGCGTTGTCATTAAATTTTAGATTTTCCGCTTCTCTTTCACATAATTTTTAACTGTGCTAAATCTCGCATAACACCGTGCTTATTATAATTTTGAAATGATCCCGAAATTTTCGCTTTACGTATTAGTGTATACAAATGTCGACATCAACACTACAATGTGGCGTTATATGTTCGTGAGTTCCTAAACAAAAGCGTCTTTTTTCAGGCTGCAAAAAATGCAATATACCACTAGAAGGTGCCGAGCAGCGTCCCAATGCGACAAACTTCGAGCACTACGTCCCGTTCTTCCTGCAGGACAATCCCGGACCGAGTTGTCCAAAAGGTGGTCACGCCGCCTACTCGCAAGCGGTGAACTACAAATTCAAGAACAAGACCAAAATCGGTGCGACCTTCTACCAAGGGTACCACACGGTATTGAAGACCAGCCACGACTATTACTCAGCGCTGCGAGCCGCTAGGACCGTCGCAGCAAACCTCACCGAGACCATGAACAGGCACCTGAAGACCATCAGCAACGATACCACCACAGTCAACGTCTTCCCGTACTCCGTGTTCTACGTGTTCTACGAACAGTACCTGACCATGTGGCCTGATACACTGAAGAGTATGGGCATATCCGTGCTGTCCATATTCATTGTCACCTTCATACTGATGGGCTTCGATTTGTTCTCCGCACTGGTAAGTACCTGTAGAATCTACTATAAATTTAGGAATCAAAGGGTCCTGTAAAGATGCTTTATATCATCGTCGATTACACGTTCTCCAAATACTCTAAAAATGGAAAGACTCTACTATGCGCTTTTGTAAATGACTTTGACATCATTGTTAGTAAAAGTAATTTATCTTTATAGTAGTTAGAGTAGCCTACACCTAGTGCCCTTGTACCAACATTAAAATTTGCTTCACTATAAATATTTAAATATTTTCTCCAGGTGGTGGTGATAACTATCACAATGATAGTGGTGAACATCGGCGGCCTCATGTACTGGTGGGGCATCAGTCTCAACGCAGTCTCCCTTGTTAACTTGGTAAGTCTAAATGATATTAGAAACCTACATTTGATCGTTTACTGTAGGAATTTGAATACTAAGAATACTGATACAAATGTGTCCATACGTACATAAAAACACAATCCATTGTATGTGTAGGTGATGGCTGTGGGTATCGCGGTGGAGTTTTGCTCGCATCTGGTGCACAGCTTCAGCGTGTCGGCGGGCGGGTCGCGCGAGGAGCGCGCCGCAGCCGCGCTCACTCGCATGGGCTCCTCCGTGCTTTCCGGCATCACGCTCACCAAGTTCGGCGGCATCATCGTACTAGCCACCGCCAAGAGCCAGATCTTCCAGGTCAGTCTTATAGTACGCTACTCCATATCCGACTCGAAGGACCAAATTTGCAGGTATTCGTTACATTGGAAAAACATAAATAGATAAGTTACTAATGGACAGAGGAGGGGATAAATAGAAAAAGGATATTTCCTCTTTCTATCCATCCCCTGGTCTTCTCTCTCTTCCCTTTCTATTCTTTTCTGATAAGGAAAAGGACTAGTATTTAGGCCTCCGGCACCTCACTCATCAGACGAAACGCATAAAAACTTCAACTTCACGCCTGTCTTCTGTGAGGTCGTGGTATTTCACCGGTCGAGCCGGCCCATTCGTGCAACAGACGTTATTGTTGCGAACTCTACCACTGTTACATTTAGTGGCATTACATACAAATATGTAAACTAAAAAGTCTTAGTAAAGTTCTGTGTTTACCATAGGACATACCCATCTTCAGGACATACCTTGGCCAAAAGCTACAGCGGCTGTTGCTTGAACGGGCCAGTGGGACTGGGTGTGACCACCACGATGAGCACCATGACCTCAAAAACTTTATGTTTATTGCTAATATTGAAGGGTAGCCGTGATCAAATAACACGGGAGGGGGTTAACACCTTAGGGTATATAACATCGTATAAATTTTTACCATTAAAAAGCAAAATGAGTACAATTTATTTGATGTCCAGGTGTTCTACTTCCGAATGTACCTCGGCATCGTGCTGTTCGGTGCGGCGCACGGCCTGGTATTCCTGCCCGTGATGCTCAGCTATATCGGTGAGTGGCGCACACGTCCGGCACACGTCCGGCACACCCCACACCCCACACCCAGACACATTAAAACGTTCACATACAACGAAAAGCAAAGCTTAATGAACATAACAATTTGATTATTTGTTATGTAACATTAATAGTTAGTCATAAAGATAAGATACTAAAAATGACGCCAATAATAATCTGTAACTCTATCTACTATGGTATATATTGAATCCTCGTTACAAAAACAGACTTCCAATATTATCTCAGGAATAAAGTAAACTGATGCCGTTAGTTAATTACAAACCCTGGTTGAAAAGTAGCAAAAGGAGAGTATTTTTTTGGCCCCAGCGCTGAGGACAGCCATTTTGGATTCGATCTCAGTTATATTATAATATCAACGACGAGAAATAGGCAAACTAAAAGAAAAGGGCAACGATTATTCAATTAAATTTGTTTTAAATCCAGATTTTAACAGTGAGTTCGCACTGCATTTCACATAACACACATGTTGTTATCTCTCACTTTTTATTTAAAAAATAGAGATGACAACATGTTTTTATGTTAATGTTTCGGCAGTGCCAACTCACAGTATAGGAAACATCAATAAAAAATTAAAAAAAAATCATGAATTTAATATATATACTCAAAATTGTAATATTTAAAAATAAACATGACATCTACGAAAACAAATTAATTAATAATATTAAAAAAATGTAGAATCATATCCATGCTTTTTTATTTTTTATATTGTTTTGACTTTTATTTTTGATTTGTCGCATTTATATTTTTTTTTGCTTGTATATTGGACCTTTGAAACTGAATTACTTTATAAAATAAGTATTTTTATTTTGCATTTTTTTACCAACTGTTTTTAATATTGCAAGAAATATAAAAATCACGGAATTGAATGTTTTAGGTGGGCATATTAAAGACAGTTCCTTTTTTTTCTTTTTGTGGTGTAATAACAACTAATAATCTTGAAGTTATATTTACTAACGATATGTGGGCGTGGTAAGTCCTTTAATTTATGGCAAAGTATCTTACTGACACAGCTTACAGCACTTTCTGTTTGCTTTTTATCATTTTTTCATTTCTATTGTTTAATTTCATGTAAAACTAACCTCAATGTAACAAATTACAACTAAAAAAGGAAATAGAAATCATGAAACGTTTCATTTACTGCTCCATCAGAAATAAATCGAAAACTAAAACTTAAAATAACTAATAAATGTAACGTAATATTTCTAAATGCTTTAAAAATAGAGG
>DWTW01003263.1:0-10154 GCA_018246275.1 Papilio slateri
GAACATGACTGGTGGATTAGCCACTGTTTTGTGAAGACTTAAGATTACTGCTTTTTGTACATTTTTCAACACTAAAAGGCCAAGAATCAACAGAGGTAGACTTAGTTTTTGCACGAAAGAGTAAAACATATTCCTTCATCCAACAATCCATTCTCACAAACTTTACTTCAAATAGTTACATGTTTGTAGTCTGGCAATTGAATATAAATATTATAATAATTTATTTTATGTAAAACTAGTAACGCTAGTAAGCTTCAGAAGATCGACGCATACGACGATACAAAATATAAAACATTTCTCCAAGTTGTACCGATGCAAGGGCATGGAGAGACAGCAGTTACATTATCTTTTGTGTACGAGTAACTGAGCTATTGCCTGGATTTAGATAGATATTTGTAGTTATTGTCTTTGTAATTGATTAATTAGTATCTACATTATTCTTTGATAGGCCTGGGTAAGACGACATCAGCTATCGTGCTCGTTTGATTTCTACAATAAAAAAATACAGTACTAAATCTGCACGCCTTGACACAAAAAAGATTTATTTGTTCATTTGTTTTTAAAAAATAAAGCTAACTAGCTAGTACCCAACAAAAGGCGTGGTGTCCTAATTACAATATGAAACATGTATAAAAAAATGTTTTCACTGGATGACCGTTTTTTCAAAAAGTATTTAAGTTTCGCATAAGTATTCAACTTATCTGTGGGGTCAGCAGTTCCAATCCCAGCGTTTTAAGGGCTTTTTTAGGCCTGTCTTATGAATATTACAAATTATAATATCCAGTTTATAATACATACATACAATAATAAACATATTTCGGAAACTATACTTCGATACGCAATAATGATGAATGCATGGGGCATGGAGCAAGCCGGGATCCATATTTAAAAGTCATTTAATATAGAAAACAGAAAATTGATCTCAGAGTAAATTGAACGACGGCATACACGAGTTTAGTATTTATAGAATTTAAATTGAATGAAATTAGAAACGTGAATTGTCAGGCGCTATCAGACGCCACACACCATTGATTTTTTATTCTGTAGTCTGAAAGGTATTTAAGTCAGATCAGTTAATAAATAGATAAATTATTGTTTAAAAAAACAACAAATATCATACAAATCACTAGTTAAGTAAACTAACTTGGTGGGGGAACGAATAAAGAAAAGAAACGGGATGTGTAAGGGAAGGGGGAGTATAATTACCTACTTCTACTTCACTCTCGGATTCTGTGAAGTTCCGGTACGTCAGAAGCGATTCATGAAGTAGAATTACGGAAAAACACATTAGGGACCGAATAGACAGTCAAAAGCTATTACCCTGTCTTTCTTACAAAAAAATGTACTAATTGAATTAATTAAATAATATTATAAATTATCTGTTAATTAATCGACAAGGTAATATTATTTAATATAAATGCAATTTCATTCATTATAACTGGAATTCGCAGTTGCGAACGCTGGACTGAATTCGACGATAATTAAACCAAAATTAAATGCCACTGTAAAATGAAATATGCTATTGTAAATTGTAAAATGAAATATGAATTTCGAATAATTTTCGAGTACACCCAACAATGAGAAATATAATATGAAGTTGGACGTGAGTTAGAAAAGCTTGTAGAGACTTCGAAAGCGGCTTATGTCTGTATCAATTGGCAAGAAAATGTACAGAATCTATTGTGATTTCCTTCACGAGATCGTGTTTCTCTATGAAACTTCAATTTGTATACATTTAAAGCTGCAAATATTATTAAAACAAACTATTGGAACGTAGAATAGTCAAATGCAAATTATAAATTTTTGTACATGCTTTTTTTTCTGGTGTCTAGTGATCTCTCCATTTACCATCCAAAGTTTAGTTTTTAGCCCCTGGGTGACCATTATTCTATATAAATCATATGTTGCGGATCCAAGAGGTTATCCTTTTTTATCTTTTGGTCTATTTACCACGATTATGTTTTAAAAAGTCTGTACTGTTTGTTTTTCTAATATATCGGTCGGTATCGGTAGTTTTAAACTTCTACCTTCTAAATGGGGACGAACCAGTTTAATAGTTTTCCATCTTAGGTGTTTTCCTGGTATTACTTTCTCTAATTAAAATTATGAAAACGTTGCCTCAGCGCTTTAATATCGTTATTATTATATAATAAAAAATATGACAAAAGGGTACATAAGGGATACGAAAATATCATTAGAAGATAATTTGCCACCATGACGCTGGCTTCTTTGTCGCATTATTTAAAAAAAATCGATACTAAACGACCAACGTCAAAGTTATGTTTAGTTCCAGTAATGTAATAATAATTCAGTGATTGTATGTGTAAAATAATTTAGGAACTAAATACCTACTCATGTTTTTTATTGTTCTTTCTGGTAGTATTTTTAATATTGACTTGTAACATCACTATATACTTAATTTCGTGTCGTTTATTAAATTTGTTATTTGATTATATGTTCAGTGGCAGGGCGCGCAACAATAACATCCGTTGCACGAATGGGCCGGTTCGACCGGTGAAATACCACGACCTTACAGAAGACAGGCGTGAAGTAGAAGTCTTTCTGAGTTTCGTTTGAGTGAGGTGCCGGAGGCCTTAATACTAATCCCTTCCTATTCTTTTCTAATAAGTTAAGGATGGGAAGGGAAAGAGAATTTGACGGGGAAGGGGGTGGATAGAAAGAGAAAATATCCTTTTTCTATTCCTCCTTTATCCATTAAAGGAAATGAACAATAAACCAATGTTAACGATTGTTTAAGTGTCTTATTTATGCATTGTTAGATGTTCGGCAAGCAAGAAATTGCACTTGGTCCTTGGTCATCGTCCCCGAATCGTCAACGACGAGCTCTTACTGATCGGCTTGATGCTCTGGCATTGCTAAGAGACGTTGCGTCTCTACGCATTTTTACAGCATACACCGTAGGGAATGTTCCGATAAACTGTTTGTAACAATTCCTATCGCATGTTTGGTAATTACTCAACACGACAGACCTCTTTTCAGACGAGACAAAAACATTGTATGATATTTTTTTAAATACATGTTACTTTCCGGGCTTGCCTTGCGGCTGAAGTATTGTGAAATGGTCACATGAAATCTTTACAAACTTAGTAAACACGGGATAGGATTCACTTTTTCTGTCAACCTTGTTTGTGGTAGAACACGTGAGATAATTAAAAAGAAACTTATCTTAATGCCATGACTATGTTCAGCTACGAATTAGATACAAAATATAGAACTTTTTTTTTCCTCCTGGCCTTTCCCGTCTTTATGTGGGGCGTCACAATACGAGAGTAGTCGATACTGTAATCGGTTATGGCTATAGTTTTTTTACATCCGGCCCTCCCTCCTCCTCGGGCATATATATGAAATATTAGTCGAATATCGAAATAATTTACTAATATTTATTTTAGCCATGTCCAAACAAATTTTTAACATGGTCGGACATGGTTTGCGACAGTAATCGAATGGCGGGATTCGAACCCACGACCATGTTGTGCACGTTTCGCGGACCGTACCCTTAACCATCATGCTATTGGCGCTTAAAAGTAGCATATTTAATTTTTAATACGCCCTCGTTAAAATCGAAGGAGAATAATGATCCCGAGAAGTTATTATATTTCATTGTGTTCCGCATTATGAACGATGAAGCAAATTGCTTCATACCAAAGGCGGAGTAAGAATTATTTTTTCTAAAGAGTATTTGAGATTTTAAACCCTTCTATTGGTTCTATTGTTGCAAGATTAAAAATGATTGCGATTTTACGTTACTCTATAGTGATGCACTACAATTTTATAGAGGGCATCAATATCTACAAAAAAGTCCGCGATGCCATGTGTCTAACTATTACAGTTATGTCTCAGCCCCGTCCCGGCTTCATTTTTGTTAAATACCCGTGCGAAGCCGGGGCGGGGCGCTAGTGTATTAAATAAAGTTGTTATTTTTTATTATGATACAAAATTGTTATATATATCGTGATTATACTACTCTTCTATAGAATAATCTAACTTGTGTATTACCGCCGAATTTCGAATGTAATTCAAAAAAGGTAACAGAAACACAATAAGTTCAGTGGAGTATTTGGGAAACATCCTAGTGTTACGTCAGCCGTGTTTACTGGCACCGTTATCTAGGTTGGCTCAGATAAGGTGGCGCAACAGGGTAAACGGCAAGGTGCTGGCGTCGGGCCAACGCTTCTATTGTTTTTAAACGACAGTTAATCTCTCTGCTTCATTAAAAAGCTTTCACGTCAATTCGTTATTTTAAAAATGAAATAAATATTTTAAAAAAATTGTTGGTGTTTTTCTCTCTTGCAACTAAACACGTGTTTGCGCTTGTGAGAAAAACTATTTAATTTAAGGGTAGTAGTTAGATACATGCTGTGTTGTCTGAAACCTACACTTTTTTTGTCTTCTTGCCCTTTTCCCACTTTATGTGGGGTCGGCACAGTACGACTATAGTCGATACTGTAATATTTTTGGCTACAGTTTATTACGGCCGGCCGCCTGCTTGATGCCAACCCTCCTCGGTCATATATATGAAATATTAGTAGATTATCAAAATAATATTTCTTTTAACCATGTCCCAATAAGTCTTGAACTTGGTTGGACATGATTCACAAGAATAGTCGAATGGTCGATTCGAACCCACGACAATGTTGTGCATGTTTTACGGTCCGTACCCTTAACCATTAGGCTTCTGGCGCTTCACCCAAAATCTACACACAAATCTATATATTGGGTGGCGCAAAAGTCCAAGAGTGGTGGACCCCGCAACAATAACATATGTTGCACGAATGGGCCGGCTCGACCGGTGAAATATCATGACCTCACAGAAGTCAGGCGTGAAGTAAAAGTATGCTTCTGCGTGTCGTTAGACGTGTGACGTGCCGGAGGCCCAATTTCAGGTCTGTTCCCTTTCCCATCCTTTACTAATAAGGATAAGATAGGAAGGGAAAGAGAAGTAGAAGAGATATCCTTTTTCCTGTCTATACCTGTGTACATTAAAGGTAGGCAACGCATCTGTGATTCATTTGCTTGTTGCGGATACCTACGGGTAGCGGTCACTTAAGATCAGGTGACCCGCTTTGCCTGTTTATCATCTTCTTCCATGAAAAAAAAGTGATGTCATAATGTGTATGTGCCCTAATTTTCATAATTGGCTTCAAATATCATTGTTCTTTGACTCTATGTTGGAGACAGACAGATAATTAGTAATACGATATACACCTGAAGGACGTGGGTTTTCGACGACGTCATGCATCATGTGTGCGAATAATTAAGCTTTGGCTGAGCGCCTCGTGCAAACTGCATCCACAAAAATGTTCGGCTCGGGCAGCGATCGAGATTTTGAAACATCATCACTGTCTAAGTAAACCTCCCGTTTGTAAGATTAGAACTGGCCGTCCGAATAGCCAGAGTTTTTTGAAATCTTGCACTTCATTCACAAGCCTTGCAAGTCTTAAACATTGGTGAAGAAATCGCCAATTTGGAGCCAGATGTTTTCCGAGCAACAATTCAAAATGTCATAAAATGAGCACGAATGTGCAGTAATATAACTCTAGTAGTCTTATTATATTACTTTTGCGCCAACTGTTATTTTTTTTTAATTTCATTCATTAATACATTCATTTGACTCCATCTTAGATTTAGACTAAGGATCGCCATGTTATATTAGACCTATAAATAAATTGAACATATTTTTTTTTCTTATAAAGATTTACTATTAATTATTTATTAATAATGATGGGTCTATTGTTGAATATCAGTGGTACCGTTATAAAGGTGTATTAAAATTGTACTCAATGTTATAATTAATTTGATTATACATAGGAACGAAATGTTAATATCACTGATATTAATGATTCGAACGAAATATTAATATTACTGATATGTATATTTCGTTCCTTTGTATTTTACAGAAGTGGTACATTGCATCGATTTATATTGTAGCACTCGAATGGCCGGACCGGCCTCGACCGATGAATACTAGGAACTCGCAAAGTACCTGCACATTGTAGAAGTATCTGGATGTAAGTCTCCCACTCCCTCTCTTTTTAACATATTTGATTCCTATAGAAAGGAGGGAGAAATTAATTTAGCAAGTGTGGTGTTGTGATGATAGGTTCACATGAGTGATGTTTAGTCTAAAAGATAACTTTCAATATGTGTACCTAAGTTGTTACCTATAGTGTTGATAATGTTCTATAAGTTGTATGTAGACTAATGTTCTCACTCCTTGTGCGCCCAGGATGTCCGAAAGGGTCAACCCACTTGATGGGTGATTTTATCGGATTTCAATTTTTTTACCGAATCTGATTTATACATGGGGTGTCTCAATAAGAGTGCTTTATCGTTTTTAAATAAAACACTTGCATAGTGCTTAGTGAAATTTAAAGATGTTGGGAACGATGCCGAATAAATATTTTCAGGTTTTTGGCGACACTCTCGTTTAAAAAAAATATTTTTAAGAGACGGCCAGTAGTACATTGACGTAAAGGATACCATAAATGTATTATCAGTCCAGTTTTTTCGAATTTTTTGGCCATTCTTCGAAATGTTGACACATTAGGTGCACTTTCTCGACCGAAAATTTCGATTGATCTCAGCGAACTCCCTATTTTTGTAATGGGTTTACATGATTAATGTTTGTTGTTGTTGTTGTATGTTTAATGATAATGGATCACAATGATAACGCGTTCTTCTTTTGTGTAGCTTTACATTTTATACAATCGGAACAAACAGAGGCGACATCTGTTAAATATCAGAGTTGACACTTGCTCCAAAGAAACATGCCACAACATTTAAATAGTGTATTCGTATTGAGACATCCTATACTTATATGAATATCAACAATATTTAAGATCACAAGAAGGCACTGGCTGATATCACCACCATAACATGAATAAAAGTTAAGGTACGCCGTTTATTGTTTGCTTAAAATATTTTTGATTAGATTGTTTTGCTGACGCTACTATTAATCAAATCAACTCCGGAACGCCTCAACCTAATACTATTGTATCCGGTACAGATAACAACATTTCAATTGCACAAACACAATACGTAAAGATTTTGACCGGCGGACTAGGTAAGTGGTAAATGTGTATGTAGATAATGCCTTTATGCATATTGCATTCACCAGAAGCCGCTTAAATGTATTAATCCGTAAATTAATTGAACCTTATGTACTAATACAGTACGTATATATTCGAACTAGGCTTCACACATAAACGTCCATTTGGACGTTTCAATATAGACTGATCTGGCATAGTATTCAATTATATATCTGTAAAAAAAGGATCATGTGCTAGAATCGCGCATTGAATTAGCCTGTTAGACCGGAAACGAAGACGACACGACGTCATAGGAAACCGGCGTGTTTCTGGATCTCGGCGAATAAGGCGACCGGAAGCACAAATACCAATCTTATTCACTTCTCATCCGCCATCCTATCTTTTTGCCACCGTCTGATTATAAAGTACTGAATGTATATACAATACACATATAAATATGTAGGTAAATAATTCATAAACAGGCAAAAATGCAACAAATAAAGCTTTAAATATTTTAAATGTGATTCACATTGGCATGCGCTTACTCCTAAAGCCAAAATCGTAGCTAATAAATCAGTAAGTAAAATAATGTCAATGAGAAATTAGTTAAAAAAATATATCCGACGACTGAATGATAGTTGTCAATTCCACTATATGGGATTTATTCTAGTATCATATGCGCTATGACACTCCTGGGAATAATACGAATCAAATGACACCGAATTCTTCAAAATCGGTCTGGCCGTATAAGCTACAGGAGGCTACAATTGAACGGACATACATACAAAGATATATACATACATATATACAAGCAGAAAAAATGTCTGATCTTTTGTAACTTGATTAGGACAGAGAAATCGCTTTCCCTTATTAGTGGAATCCTCTTTTAGCTAATTAAGTTCTAAATGTGACCTGGCCATGCTAATTATACGTTACGTTAAAAACGTTTTTCAATAAACGAATCGTTCCCTTTAATTTTAACGAGTGGTTTGTTCGTGGAAATGTTTTTCATTATTGTGGAGTATTATTATACGCGGCTCAGCGTCTGGCATTAATCTGCACTGCAATTGTATTTCTGAATAATACTTCATTTCATTTTAAACCGGACGTCCTTCTGTTGGTTTTCGTTATTTAAACAGAGTATATTTATATTATTCTTTCGAGTCCAGTCCGGTTACACTTTTATAGATTCTATATAGAAGTCTGAATAAGCATGCGTAGCTTCGAAGAATGACAGGTGCGTTGCCTTAAAGCCTTTATTTTAGCCAGAGTAGATTTAAGTAATGAATTAATTTTAGTAAAGTTCTTCTAATCGAAAAACATTAATTTACACTCAACTATTTAATTGTCAAAATGTGTCACTAGGTCTGTACCTCATTAGGTACTCAGTGCTTACACTAAGATTATCTTTTACATTTATTATTTATAATACCCCATATTATATTTGAATGTATCCAGTATTAAGCAAACAGAGTCGCAGTAAAAATCTCTGACGTAACGACACGAAATTTTAATTAATATTACCGTGCACAGTCCGAAAAGAGTTTTGTGTTTATACTAACTATTGTTAAAGCTATGCTAACAAATTAACCAAGTTACAGGATGAATTTATTAAACGATATCAGATAATCGATTTATTTAAATTTATGACAAACAAAACAAATTAGCTATTAATGATTTTGTGGCGGTGACATGTGCACCACCACTGTGTTATAGTGTTGCGGAATCAGGACACTTGTCACTTGACTGCCAGCGAGTCTAAAAGACAGACACGCAAAGGCTAAAATAATATTTAAGTAATATATTGACTTTAGTGGTGACTCCCACGTGATCTGAACACGCAACGTTCTGATTCTCCTTTGACCAAAATTTCCTACCTACAATATTTGAGGTACTACGCCTGGATGTGGCATCGCTGTGACGCCTTGTGTATAAGGCGTATTTGACTTTTGACTAATTATTTATTCTTCACGTGCGTAAATATAGACTTGAATTTTTACCGGTTTAATATTGGTATCCCTTGAACGCGGTACGTTTTATGTAGCGTACTGAAGATTTATAATAGAAATAAGAATGATAGAAAGTGATATTTCCTTTTCGATAAAAAGAATAAAAGCTTATTGTTGATAAATTAGTCGCCGCTTATTCAATTGAATACACCATCCGTGTCGAATAATTACTAGCCGTTGCACAAGATCTTACTGTGAGGGGTCTAATAGCAAATAAATAGTTATTAACGCCAAAAACTCGAGAGGGACGCGGTGTAATCCGCATTTGATTCGCAATGAACTCCAATGGAATCCCTCGTCAAGGGAAAGCCAATTTACTATTCAATCAATATCGTGAATATCGAAGCGCTGATGAGCGCTACATATATGTTTAATCAGTTTTATTTTTACGATTGAAAGTAAAAAAATCGTAAATTAATGACGCAGCACATTGTTATTATTTTTAGTACGGTTAAGCCGTTTGTTTGGATGATCCAGGTCAAATCAAGATGGAATCAATATTTAATTCTAAAGTTAGTGGGTATGTCGGATGAGATTTTGTTTAACTAAAAGACGGGGTTGAATTTATGATCACGTTAATTTAGATAACCGATAGCGAACACATGATAACACTCCTTGTATTGTGCAAAAAAGTTAAATCTCCCACAACCCTATTTACGCCTGTGGCAAGTCGATTTAATATTTTCGTTTTGTTTTCTTATTCCATGCTTTTAAGATTTTCTCGCACGCAAACGTCTTATTTTTTCTTTACTATTTGTATTATTTTCTTGTGAACAGATTGGCTTAAGCCGCATCTATCTCAGAATGTTGGCAACCTTATGCTGATAGATTATTGTTGAATTTGAACGATACTTACCCTTATTTTTTTTCTTCTCCCGCTTTATGTGGGGTCGGCATAGTAGTCCATACTGTATTAGGTTTTGCCTATAGTTGTTTTTTTTACGGCCGGCCGCCTGCCTGACGGCAACCATCCTCGGGCATATATATGAAATATTAGTAGATTATCAAAATAATATTTCTTAACCATGTCCAAACAAATTTTAAACTTGGTTCGACATGGTTCACGACAATAGTCGAATTACTCGATTCGAACACA
>DWTW01003264.1:0-10153 GCA_018246275.1 Papilio slateri
ATATATATATATTAAAAGATCCTATGTTCGGAAATCTTAAAGCCCTTACTGCTGTTAGTTAGCTACATCTCAAAATCAGTGTACAATCCTCGGAATCAACATATCACCCGTATTACTTGTGTAAGCCTTGGATATTGACCACGGCTTTTGAAGGAACGAAGCGGCCAAAGTCCTTTGTTTTTAAACGTTCATTCAGGATTCATTTCAATTTTTACTAAAGTCAAATTATAAATGAATACCCAAACTTAAGCATACATAATGATAATTAATAATTTCATACATGTTTTATGTAAACATGATGTAACATTAAAGTTGAGGGAGGAAACATAACTTAAATTACATAATTAAAGATGCCAACCTACGTTATATTTTTATAGCTTGACTGATTAGCATTGTTTAGAGCTAACTTATGGTATACAATGCGCGACCCATTGACAGTTTTGATGAGTAGACCATTAAAATAATTCAGGGGTCAGAAGGTTCAGTCACCAAACGTGCAAAATATAAAAATGAAAAAATAGCGGAACCGGGCGGCAGTGCTGCCGTTAAGACATTCTAGTTAGTGGCTACAATTACAAATTTTTCTAAGACAGCCCAGAGGCGGGTCGCAAGATTAGAAATTTTTGTTAGATGGGTCGGAGCCCAATCAACTTTGGGAACCACTTGTCCAGATATTCAAATGGTACAGATAACCTGAAGGCATTTTTGCCATTTACGTGACAGTATTGTTAGATTATAAATCAAATAACAGGAACAAAGTGGAGAGGAAAAGGTTTGAATAAATTGTTAAAGATTTAATGTTTCCTTTAGGTAAGAAGACATCGAGAAGATAACAATTGGAACTTTTTTGTCGCTCCATTAACTCTGTTAAAGTTTAGAATGAACTCACTGCCTTAAAAATGTCAACCGCACTCTCCTGGCATTCCGAGAGACGTTGTTTTTGTTCTTATTCTTCAAACGTGATTCAAAGATTTTTAGTACTATTATTTAATTGTTTTTACTTACATAAACTGTTATAAGTTAAGTAAATTTAAGAAAATGATGGGAAAGAGAAGATGACATTGGTTGAATACACACATCTCAAAAATCTCTAAAGTTCGTCTTAATTTCTATGTAATCTAGTATTACTGTCACATTATTATCAGATTCTTTATTATATTAGGTTCTTCTACTAGTAACAGTAGTATAACTCGCTGTTGTTGCGGGCAACATCCGTTGCACCAATGGGCCGCCTCGACCGGTGAAATACTTCGACCTTACAGAAGACAGGCGTGAATTAGAAGTATTCGGCGTTCTGTCTGATGAGTGAAGTGACGGAGGCCTAATTCTGGTCCTTTTCTCCGTCCCATCCTAATAAGGAAAGGATGGGAAGAGGAAGTGGATTTAACAGGGGAGGGAATGGATAGGAAAAGGAAATATCCGTTTTTCTGTTCCTTTCCTCTGTTCATTTGAAGTATGCAACGCATCTGCAACTCACTGACTGACCGGGCAACGGTCACTTAGTATCAGGTAAACCGCGTGCTCGTTTACCGCCTTTTTCTGTTAAAAAAAAAACTTTTATTTGTGTGAGCATAAATGCTCCTACCACACTACGTGAATGCTTCAAAACGGCCACATAAAAATTATTTTTTTTATGTATTAGGAGTTATGATTCATTTCCTTTGCGCTATGATTTATGCCCAACAAACACTGTGTGGAGTGGCTCGCGCACGATTACCAAGACCCAAAGATTGATGTGGCGTCGCCGGTCGCTAGGCGCAGCGCGGCGGCTGTCGGACTATAAATTAACCGCGATTCATATTAGATGCGGCATATTAAAGCCCAACACCATCTCTCTCGAACCTCCTTTAAACATCCCCGGTTAGACAGGGATAGAAAACCCAGTGGCGTTACGGCAAGACTACTTTTTTTGTTATTCCACGACGACACTAACCGTTAACCGTAAATTTTCTTACTTTAATGACGTCTTAAGTAAATACGTTTAGTACACAATAGCTCGGAAATGTCGTATGTGATATGAATTTAAAAACTTTCCGAAGCCTTGGAGTCCGTGCGTCTAGGGTTAATTTTTAGTAGAAACATAATTTATGTGATAGGATATTATCATTTTTGTAAAAGTAAAAACTCGATAAGTGGATCGACGCCATTCATTCGTGTAACCTGTATGTAGTTAATGTTCATACGGATCGTATAGGCCTCGTTAAATCGCCAGCAAAGAAGTATTTCTTACTTATTTAGGTTAAACAACGCGTATCGTTGGAGGCGATCCGACGAGATCGCGGCGGCCCTGGCGTACCTATCTGCAATCGGTAAATGGTTACTTTAGGTCTCGACGCGCGCGGCATCCCCCCATGGAATGTCACCGTCGTCGTGTGTTCTTATATGCGGACTCGGACTCAATTTTTTCTTATCGCCGATGCATTTTCTGCGAGTTTTCAATGCTCGAAGCCGCTTGCGTCTAGTGTCGTACTGTTTTATTGCCGAGATAATGTAGCTGGCAACTTTTTAACCTCATAACCTGTTTGATGACCTAAAATTTAATTTATACTGTGTGGTCCAATTTAAGCTCTTACAAAATCATCGCTTCTATAATGTGTAACATTTAGGGATCTCTTTATTGTAACAGTTTAAAGCCGGAATCAAAAGTAGACTTTCGATACATTACTTAATGTAATTTTTTATTGAATGTACTCTCGCAATATTTGTTCTTACATGCAGTTCTCTAGTGCAAGTTATTGTCCTACGTCGGCCATGGTAACACAAAGACAACACGCATTTTTCCATTACCGTGTAATTCCGCTTGGAGATGTGTACAGTCACAAACTTAAGCGTTTACACGTTGATACAGAATAATAAAATTGTGATCCTTATGTGGTTGTAATAAGATTCATAATTTTAAAAAGTATTCACAAGTTCGTGCAGGCGAGTGTAGAAGCGGGCGGTAATAACGCTCTGCCGTCATCCATCACCGCGTTGCAATCGCTCCGCTGTCAGTTCTATTCCGGGCCGGTACGTTCTCGCTAATGATTGCCCATCGCCATGAGATCGAGCGACATTTACACAGCTCACCTGACAACCATTTTGTATTTAGGTATCAAAGTGTACTCCAGCTGTCAGAGCTAAGCTCTGATGACTTACTCGAATATTTTATAGAGTTGTAACTATATTTAAAATTTTTGATAAGATGTATAATATATATGTAGCAATGGAATGATTACATTGTATATTGTAGAATTAGGAATATTGATTTGTCTAGACATCATTGGTGGATAAGTAAACCTGTCAGTGGATAATGGGGTTGACATGATCGTTTTCACAAAAGTGCTTGATTTTTTTATTTTTTAATGAAATAGAGTAAAAAAAGTAATGATAAAGATTAAGTTTTATTAGTCACAAGTGTTTATAGAAATCCTACCGGTCATAATAAAGTTATTGGATATGTTCATTACAATTTTTTTTGTGAAGATCGGACGACAGCAATTGAGTTTGGATTCAGTTTTATCACACTCATCGATTTGGATTCAACGAGGATATAATGACCGCTAACACGAATCTGATCGGAGTGTAATTTTTGCTCACGCTCGGCCCGCACTCGGGTCCGCGTTTTCCATTACAAACACAGGCATGCGTCGCGTTCCACGTGAGAGGGCTTATAATTTATTCGCGTCGCAGTTTTCTGGCGACGATTTTCCCACAGGGGCGGTGTCTCAAACGCGCCGCGCCCGCCCTTTATGTTGGTTTTTTTGTGGCGGCACAAAATACACCCGGGGAAAACATTCAGTGATAACTGGCAACAATCGCCGCCGACGGATGCTCCCTTCCATTCCTCGCATACCTCTCATCGGACTTCGGTTCGTGCTTTTTCATCTAGTGACGCGTCGGAAGCCTCCAACACTCGCCCGGCACAACGATCCATTATTCTTATTTAATTGGTGCCGCATTTGAAATCACTTTTTTTGGTTTTTGTATGATCTTAATAAAAAGGCATTTGCTCGTAATTAAAATAAATTTGTTAGTTTACGACGACTAATAAATATCAAACGTTATTATAAAGCGTATTTTGAATTATAGGAATATAAAAGAACTCACTTTTGATGGGGTACAAATAGGCACGTTAAGCATAATTGTTTTTAAACGTGATTTAGGAAAAATGTATCTCGAATTATAATAAAAATTTCATGAATAATATGTTTAAAGATATTGTGATCTTCCATCAGGCAAATTTCTTGCTCGTCTTTGCCTATTTTCTAAATTCTAGCAGGCAGTGCCCGGCGTCGTGCGACGGCGCCAATTTATTGCTAGATGATACTAAAAAAAAAACTGTTACTTCTGTATAATGTGGCTTTTTATTGTGATGGAAATAATAAAATACATTCAGTACGTTCAAAGTTCAGCCATTGTAAACTAACAAATCTTTCGTATTTATCATATTTATATGTACATTAATAGGAAATATAGAGGAAAGATGATCACGTAGAGTGATCTAATCAGTTAATCCTTTGCTTCAACTTATTGAAACGTTAATTGACCGTTTGTCGGATTATTATGTGCATAAAAGTACTTGATAAAATTTATATTCAATTTTGTTTAAAAGTCATAAGTGTTTTTTCATGTCTCACGTAATTAGAAAAAGTTTTGTAGTTATTTTGAATCCTATTTTATGCGAGTCAAGGTTAAAACCACGCAGCAAACAATTTGCGTTAAGCGACGCCATTGATCGAGTTGTCCGTGCGAGCTGTCCTTATTGTCCACAACTATTTACTGTCTCGTGACATTTAACTACAAGAAAAATATTCTTTTTGTTTCTATTTATTTAATTCCTCGCATTAAAACAGGAAACGCATTAATAGGCATTGTGTGTATCGGAATCTAAACACAATAACTATAATAAATGTATTGCTGCATACCGTTTCATCGATTATGTTTTATTTATTGTTGTAGGAAAAACTAACTTGTGTCGAGGTTTCAACGTAAACTTCATAATGTATAAAAATATAATTTGTACATACACATGTTTTACAGATTGTTACATTTTGTTGGAGCAGAAGATACAGAGCTTTATGCGCTCTACACGAGTATCTAATAAATTTCCAAGTTCAAGTATCTCTTCAGGGGGGGACTAAGGGACCTAAAGTCCTCCTCCCCCCAATAATCGGGATTCTTCCGTGACAAATTTTAATGTGAACTTGATAATTATAATTATAATATTTTTCTAACCATTATTACACTTTTTAAGTTTTTGCCTGGTTCTAACGTATCCTCAAGAGGGCCAAGCCCCAGAAATGGTGGTGAAACCTAAAATGATGGATCAGCCACTGAATGGAGGTATTTTATGCTCCTTCATTCCCTTCTTTCCCACTCCTCCGTTTCCTTATTAACATCTCTCACCTTCCCGTAGAGACGTTAGACGTAGCGGATGTGTGTAGGTAGCGATCACTTAACTTTTCTCATTATCACTATACTTAAATAAACCGTATGCATGAGCGTATGAGTTCGTCTCTTACTTCCACGAAAAAAAAAACAGAATATTCTGTTGATACAAACAAGTATTACAATTTTTATTACTTCTGAGATGTGATCAATGTACCTATGAGACAGTTCTTTTTTTATAGTCATGTATGTATTTACAATAAAAATTTGACTAACTGTGAGTTTACACTGCTAAAAAACATCACATAGACAAACAAACAAGACACACAAACCGCTGTACGTCGCACAGCGGTTTCTTTTTGTACATATATGTATATACACATATGTATATTTGACCTCACTCCTTTTTTTCGATATCCTTATGTCCAGTAGGAGTTTCCAAGGTATGGTCCCAGCGCGTTTGTGCATATTTAAGATCCACTGCGGTGACTATAGGTGACTTTTTTTGCGGAGGTCTCTTCAGCATTGAACTTTACCGATGGAAGGAAATGAGAGTACGAAAACAACGTTACTTCATATATGAAGATATTATATTTTCAAAGAACATGTATTTTTATTATCAACATAATTCCGGCCAATACAACGTGTCAGACAATAAGACCCACAGTATATACCGTGTGTTATACAACAAGTAACTAATGTCGATTCACATTGTACCGTAATAATTATTGTGACGTCATACAATTAGCTACAGTCAATACAAAATGTCGGCTGCAACGCTTAGTCGACGATAGACTATAAAAAACAAATAGAAAATATAGAGGACTTTCGAAGAAGGTGATACAAAATTTTTAAAATGTGACGTACTTTTTTATCTTCAACAAAACATTGCAGCACCCCCTATATATCTCACCTACCATAAGAATACATTCTACACGCATCATGTGTATAAAAAGCCATATTTTTCAACACTAACATTAACCCAGATAGTCGTTACAACGAAATAAGTTTATTTAGAGGAAGTATGAGTAAAAGCTAAAAAGGACAATGGTCATTTTGGACCCAAAACAGATTAGAATTTTTATTGATTGCGTCAACTATATTTTTTAATCTACTGACGTTTACTTCAAATAATAATTTGGCGGAAGACTACATTACTTTAATTGAAAGTGGCCATTGTCCTTATTCTGAAAGGCAATTTACAGGAAACAGTTCAAATTTCGATGTTACATTTTGATTTGCGAGTGATCCAATTTATGAAATAAATTTTATTTAAAAGATATAACTAATATGCAACAATAATAAAATCTGGTATAACGTAACTCAATGTATATATTTTTTTTTAATAAATAGGAGGTAGTGACTATTTTCGACTTTGGTTTTCAAAAATTGGATATCGCTTTAATCTGTAATGTTTATCACATATGAAATTCTGTTGTAAAGATCTTATAAAAAGCTCGCGATTCATACCCACGGAACACCTTATTAAATGTGGGTATTTATAAAAATAGCTGCCACCAAATAAGTTTGTCCCTTTGTCACTTTAACGCGAGATGTCGAACAGAGTGGACGTTTATTCGATACGCGTAAAGTTGCACAGACTAGATGAAATTAAATTATAACTTTACTTAGTACGTAAGGCAGTGATTTATAGACTTTATTCGAGCATCACTATCGACTGTTCTTAACATCAATAACATTTCTTCTGCTCTGGAAGCTAATTTAAATACAGAACAGAATGATATGACATGATGTCTGTACGCATCATAGTATTTGCTTAGTGCATGATATGTATATAAATAACAAAACACTTAAATATTTCGTGAATAACCTATAATTGATTGTTTGAGAAAAAGTATTAGTGATTTTGTGTACTATATTTATGTAATGGAATAAATAAATTAATATTAAAGCTAAATAATTTTGCATACTCAAAATTGTTTTACAGGTTAGAAAGTTTTCGCTAAAAGTTTATTTTCCTATTTATATTACAAATGTCCACGATTTCCAAATATATTTGACTACTGTTTCGACAGATAAAAATAGACATCAATTGAGAAAATTCCTATAATTTTATATGAATATTATTGCTTATATAAGGTATACAGGTTTAACATCAATTTTACTATTATATTTTAGTATTCAGAACATCGCTAAAGATAAAATATTAAATAACCTTTTAATACCATCAATCGTTCGTAAAATATATTCTAACAAACTCAAACAGCTACATTTTCATGTTTTGAAATGTAAGGTGATGTTATTAAACTTTTTCTCCAAGGCGAGTTTCAGAAAAAGTAATTTTTTAATAAAATATACTTCTATAAATAAATATAATATATACGATAAGTTTATTTAAATAACTATGAAAGTTATTTCTTTTACGTCATTTAAAAAAAATCGTCTAATGTTTTTTGGTACTCCTGAAGGTGCTTTAATAATTATAATACAAATATTTATAAATTCCCTTTACCTTACTTTGCATTTACTGATTGCAACTTTTCATTAAAATAATTGTAACGTAAAAAACAAAACATATAATAAAACAAAAATGTTAACTAAAAAGATCTTTATTTACAATAATAAAAAAAAAACAAAATTCTCTTTGGTATAAATTTGAGAGTTCTAAACACGTTCGCATATCTTAAGCGAATATTTTGACACCGAGTTTCGATTGTACTTAATGCTGGTGAAAAGCAGATGATGATTGGTAAGGTAGCGGGTGATGGCGACAGATGTGGTGATGGGGCTAAGGCCACAACATAATTACGTTAAGACTTAGCTTTCTGTTGTCATAGCACTGTCGCTGGGATGTCCTCCTCCTGTAATTATTTCACGTTTAAAAAAACTAGTAAAAAAACTCCGCTAAATCATACTTGTACCATCAACATTTCCTGTCAAGTTTAACAGAACGATATTTAATATTTGACCCGAATTGATACATATATTAAAAATTATATTCCAGTAAGTTTTGTTCAGATAATAAATTTATATTTTCTAAAGTAAAGAGTGATTATGTAGACATTTAACTCAAGAATAAGCTCAATTCGTAAAGACTTGTGTTCGTTTAGCTATTGTTGTTTTGGTGTTAGAAACAGTTTTAAGTATAAACAGTAGCTAGTCTGTGATAGTTAATAGAAATGGCCTTTCTGCCACTGTTTAGCCTTTGTCATTAACAGTCATTTTATTGTCTGTGACATTTCGACTTGAGACGTCTGCAATCTTGTCGAGTAACTAATCTTTTATGTTCATATTATTAGACTCGTATATTTCATTCATGACTATTACGCTACTAAGATACTGAACACAATATGGCCTTAAATATTAAAGAGTACTCAAGAATTGTTAGAATGCTTTGCATAATATATGATATATATTACGATGTACGCAATGACAGCGAGCCTTTTGACAGCTGTTACGAAATATTCTTGATCTATTAACTACTCTTTGTAGTCGATATCAAAGATGAAATATCAGCGATATACCTTGCTATAGAAACTTCTAGAAACAATGATTGCATACACACAAATTATCTATCTGAACACACGATATATTTGTAATCTGTACATTTATTGAACACATTTTGTTTCATGGTGTATATATAAGCGCCTTTCGTTTATTTCCACAGTGTCATAAAATCAATAATCAAAACAGCGTAAACTAAATAGTTTTTTAAAAAATATATTACTTGAAGAGAATAGAATATTTTTGTTTATTTTTTTTTTTAATTTTTAATGTTTTTGATAAAAGCTACACCGCTTAACCAAAAAATCAGTTGTTTTGCTTATCACGAAATTCTCTCATATTGCTTTAAAAGGGTTTTTTTTTCATAGAAAAATTTGTGCTTTGTGTTGCAGTGTACATAATAGCACAATTTTGTATATCATTATACTTGTGCATCTAGGTTAGGACTTATAGATAAATCTCCATCAAAATCTGGGTTTATTTTACAAGATGTGTGATGATGTGTCTTTTATTAAATAAGGAAAAGTATGGAAGTTTTTAAAATATAGTTTGACACAAGTGATCTACGTAACAATATTAAAAATGAACACATTGGTCGTAGATACTTAGGCCCTTCTTATTTTAGATACAACACTATAAGTTAAATGTTAAAATTAAATATTTTTCACAACTTAGAAATTATATGTCACGTTGCTATATAAAGTAAATTTAGTCATTCATCGCTACCACACTGATGGATAAATACGTTTTTTTGTTTACGTTCAATAATTAAAATCAATGTTTATCCAGCAAAGCCATTCAATTTGCCCAAAATAGTAGTGTACCTTTTCTCTAGAGTGAACATCTGTAAAAAAAAATGCAAAGACGAGGCATTTATTCGAATATTTTTGAGGCATGTAGCTATTGAAATGTTTCAATTTTATTGTTAAGTTCTTGTTACAGTTCATTTTAAGGCAAAAAGCTTTAGTTTTTCTAATCTATGTTTGTTTCGATCACAAGAACATGAAAACTTGAGGTTAGGAACATAAAAACAATCTCAGCTAATAGTGTAAAGAAAAAGGACATTAATAATTATTGAATTTAATAGATTATGGGATATTTTAATAAAACTACAAATCGATTCGCTTCTATCTTGCTTCTAAAATATTTAGAACATTCATATAATAAAATTAAATCAGAAAGCTAAAAAATCACATAAAAAGGTTGAGATTTATTTTTAGATGGTAACACTCGCACATGCGTAAAATTGGCGAAGAAAATAATCCTATGGAAAACGAGTTTAGCAAGCAACAAAGAACACTCATGCAGAGAGAAAGCG
>DWTW01003265.1:0-10153 GCA_018246275.1 Papilio slateri
ATATAAATATAACAACAATTGGCATGTCAAGCGGGCAGTAATCGAATATAGGCGTTAGCGGGCAGCGGGCAGCGCTTAGCGGCCGCTGAACCGGCGCGAGTCAAGGGCCCGGTCGACGACCGCTCGCGACCACGTTGCGCCGCTATGCACAAACGGACGGACCACTTTACTTTCCATATACACACCTTAATTGCATTTTTGCTTCAATAATTTATCACGAAACATTGACAAATCAAATCATAAAGTAAACCATCTTTCGTTCCACATTCAATATAATAAAAGTTAAAATGCATACGCGTACGTTTTTGTTTCGTCTATTATTTTTCTTATTATACTAATCGACGAGGTCAATAGGACAATAACCTAAAGGTAAAACGCTAACTCATAACAACAAAATTCAAATGTTGTATTATTCTTTTAAGTTATTTTGTAGTTTATTTTGTATATGTTCCCATGATCTTACTTTTGATATATTATTTAAAACATTATAACGTATTTGATATGACATTACCCATACGGTGACTCTTTTAAAACTCTCTTTTAAGACTAGACTTTATAACTAGTGATTGATGTTACATTGTTGTACAGACAACAAGAAGGAAAAATAGAAAGAAAAGATACTCCAAACAGCTTCAATTGTCTTAACATCTAACCATACACACACTTTATTACATTGGTTTAGAACTCTTATTTAATTCTAATTTGTGTGCATTGTGTACTTTGATGCTCTATTAATTAACGTTCACATTTTACTTACGAATATTTCAAACACCATAACATGAAATCAACAGTATATGACTATCGTAAACTGTCAATTTAGATCAAAAGCTTTTACATTTTACAATAAAAACATAAAATAATTATATTTTTAATGAGTTACAAACCTATATTGCATTAGTATTCTTGAAGAAAAGAGTGTATTATCGGTCAAATTTGTAACAACATGTGGCAGGTTGCCACGGTCGGTCGACGAACCCGCAACATGCACGCCGCACGCGACGCGACGCCCGCCCCACGCTCCACTGCCGCCGCTACACATTCACTACGCCAGCGGTTCTCAAAGTTACTTCAACGAAACCCCTAGCTTCCAGGGTTCCGCGAAATTATATCACAAACAGTCCCATCTTTCGCATTAAGAATTTAATATGAAAAAACAATACAACTTAGAAAATATTTGGATTAAGGATTTATATTCTCAATTTAATTTGCTAATTAATTGTCTTAAAATAAGGTTCTGCAAAATAAAAGTACCTTTTAGTTTAAGTATTCCGTAACATAAAATTTGGAACCCGCTGCATCACGCGGTACGTATTCATAAAACACATTATAATACATAATACTTATTGAAAATGCGTTTACTAACCTTAATGGGTCTTGTATACATTTTTCAAAAGATCATTCATAATCGGGTCGGTGTCCTTTCGCAGTCTTTACCGGCCGATATCGCACTGGACACGGCAGCTGCATTCATAGTTGATTACAGGCGCATTGTTGATCGTGTTAGAACTAGAGACTCATTCGCTGGTTCAATACTAAACAACTCATCTTTGTATGTCCACAGATAACTTACGTCGATTCATATTTACTGTAATTTAGGTATATGTAATATAATAGTACATAGAAAAAAGTATTTTCATATATTTTTGTTTATCTATACAGATACATTTTTAATAAAAATTTTACTCTATATCGTGTTAGAGTTGGAAGTCACTTCAACAAATTATCTAATGTAACAATGAACAAGTGATCTTGTTCATTGTTACAAAACAATATCATTGTTATATCATATTATTAATATTATGTTATCGTGGAATGTGGTCGGTATTAGAATATTAATATTAAAGTGTATAATGATGCGCTCCACACTGGGCACCACTTCGACAGAACCGCGCGGCCAATGCCCTCATTTAATATGAATGTTTTATTGTTCAAGCTTTTCTACACAAGTTCGTATTGTAAGCCAAACCAATAGAATATCTTATTGTTCGTGATATCAACACTTATATTTTCAATCGGCTTCGCTTGTATGGAACTTGTATAGAAAGTTAACCAGAATGTTAAGTTGTATTTAACGTAAGTCTGGAAAGTTTTAATAGTTACCAACAACACCTCGACAATCATATTTATAACATTGAAATACAAATAATTTTTACAAAAACGATTTAACAATAACTCATGTAATTTATTAATGTATTATAATACAAGGATACATCAGTTCGATGCAAGCGGAAGTGAATACATTTCCCGGATGAGTCGTTTTGTTAAAAAGAAACCTGGTAGGAGAGAACTCATAGCCGAACATGTATCTGTTGAATATAATTTTGAAACAATTGAACAGCGTGTCAGGACCATGCACTATGAGAATCCGTTACCTCTGTTGAAAAACACCTGAGAGAAATCACGGCGACGTCCGTAGGTGAGACTTAAATGCCTGCAAAATAAGAGGACAAATTATAAATTTTATCAACATCAGAAGCTCGTTAATATGTTCTAAATAAGGCTAGGAGTACATATGAAAAAAAAATGCAACACATTGATTATCATCTCCGTTTATCATCGATGGAACTTAATAAAGTAACCAAGATAAAATGAATTGCCTGTTTAACAATAAAACAATGTATATGCACTATAGACATATAATGAAAACAAATAAAGAAGAGAAGCGAGGTGCACGTCGCCAGTCCGTCAAGTATTTTATTAAGACACCCTGACCGTAAAACGTCTTGGTCGTATTGTCATCGAGGGCAAATTTAGTTCGGCGGTTCTATTTTCAAGTTGATATTGGCTAATAATTGAGCGGCAAAAGGTTAATCGACACTTGGCCGCAAATAACTGTTGACGAGGCTTTATGTTCCGTCGCAGTGGACCTTTTTCGTAAGCGTGGCCGTGAATATGGTCGCTCACCCGCCACGTTTGCAGTAAACTAAGAAATTTATGAAGCAGTGGAGGCCAAACGCCCACGAACACAATTAATCTGGCATCTGATGAGTCTCCTCGATCCGGTGCGGCATATCGATCCTGCACTTTGTTCGTCACACCGCTATCGCAGATCGCTAAAGCTGACTTGAAATAAACAACCGTTAAGACAAGACATGAAACAAACACATTATGATTTGAGCCATGTGCAAAATCGAAAATATTCCTAATATTTCACCATTTCGTTATATTCATTACCTATGTTTCGTTCGCTGAAGTGACGCGAGTCCTTAGTTCGATTAGGTCTTTAGAGCAAAGACGGTATGTGGATGATGTTTTAAAAGTAATCACAAAAACTTATTTTCAGATGTTGGTGCACTCGAGTCGTACGGCAATAGGGTTACTCCTACCACACTTGCGAGTTGTTAAGGAGTGAAAGGAGGTAGGCCGATACGAGCTCTGTCCACCCCAGTACGTTAAAAATATGTTAGAACTTTTTTTAAATTTCATTCGATAATCTTTCAGCATGGAAAAGATAATTTTACTTTTCAGCAATTTTTATGAGGAATTAGTTATTTTACTTATACTTATTATTGTAAAAATTATAAAAATAAACTTGAATTTACGATTTGTGTTTAATTTAAATCTGAAGGACGTAGAGTGAAATAAAAATAGGAATATCGTTTAGAATATTAATATAATTTAGGCTTTTTTCGCTTGTTACAGAAATCGAAGATTTCATTAACAAGTGGGGTGAGGCTTGTGGCGTTCTGGAGTGGAACGGATATGGCGACCTTGCGAAGGCGAGGTCAGACCCCTCCCCTGTGGCCCCGCGGCCTACCTGCCCCTCGGCGGACGTCACTACCATTGTGCCCTTATTGTCATTTACATACCTACAGTTTGGTAAAAACGTTTTCCTCAGACAATTTACACTCTCCAATTCTATTAAACTAATTCCACGTATAAAAACTTCTTGTACCGTAGTACAATATAAATCAAATTAAATATAAGCACGATATAATATCGCAGTATTCATAATAGAACCTAGGGTGTAGTCATGCCATTATTGGCCAAAATAATAACTTCCGTAAATATAGTATAGAGTTAAATACATATATAAATAAGTACATATATGAACTTTGAACGAAGAAGTATTAAAATAATGGCAGAGGGCATTGTGGAGGCATGAGGCTGGAGCGGCCTTGGCCGTGATCGCGCGCTCGATATAGCGCGCTCCAACCACCCCCACCTGACGTCGCCCTCCTCCTCCCACTTCCCACCAACACAGCCACACCACTCGCCGAGCTCTGAATTTCTGATGTTCCGACAATTTCAGACATATTGATATAAGATACCGAGGTAGGCAGTGAACAGGTCTACATCTATTTACATTACATTTACGACAAGTATTGTCGTCGTCGGTGTTTCATCAAGTCGATATTAGTCCACTGCTGGACGACGACCATTGATCGGTCCCCTGCCACCCTCATCCAGTGAGCTTCTCTATCCGCGACCTTGACCATGATAAAAAGCTTATTATGAATAATAATTTTCACGCATAATTATATTTCAGCAAATATATTAAGGTAAGTTACAAAATTTCAGACAAGGTAGCCTGATACAAATAATATTCTTGTCTATCTTTACATAAAAAAATTGCATAAAGAATACCCGATACAAGTGGTTCTAAAATGAACGTAATCGAATCGTTTATTAAGGCGTGACTAAATTACAGGATCAAAAAGTATGTGACAAGTGTACTTGTATTACAAATAAAAGTACCAATGTCACTATTTGACCTCCGATTATATATCGATCATATAAGTATGTAGTATATCCACAGAAGACAGGCGAGAAATAGAACTATGCCTCTGCGATAGTCTGTTGAGTGAGGTGCTGGAGGCTCAAGGTTAATCTTCCCCTTCCCATCCTTTCTTAATAAGGATGGAAAGGGAAAGAGGATTGGACGAGGGAGGGGATGAATAGGAAAAGAAAATATCCTTTTCCCTTCTCTGTCCATTAAAGGTAATTAACGCATCTGCAGCTCCTTTGCTCTTTGCTGATGCCTGTGGGTAGCGGATACTTAACATCAGGTAAACCGCTTGCTACCTTTTTTCAAAAAACATATGTATCTGTAATCGTGGATGTACATCTTTGTATGTACACACACACGTATATCGTATGCTTTTGTTTATTTTAATACATACAAATAACATATACAAAATTGTATTCTATTTTTTATATTAAATGATACATTTATTATATACCATTCTTGTTTACACTAAACAAGAGTACAATTATGGTCACATGTAAAATAAATTCGGAACACCTCGTGAATATAAAAAAAAAAACATTCGACTATAATTAATAAGCAGACAGCGTAGCTGGAGCGAACCAGAATAAGACACCAAGGTCAAACAGCGGAATGATATCATTTATGGCGCGCTTGTCCCTGAAGCGCGGCTGTGAGGCGCGGGTGACGCACTCCGACTCGAATAACACCGGCCCTGAACTCAGGTTATTAAAATACAGCTTTTGCACAATGTCAGGCTACGTCCACGTTTCTTCCGTAACGTCACCAACAGTTAGTATTTTTCCTAGTCTATTAATTTTTAACTCGTAAAGGTAACAATCTACATACATGGGCTGTTCTTTGAGCCGATTAACAGTCTAAATATTTATATTTATTATACCACGGGATAAATCCCATGAAGTATGAAATACCTTGCATCATTCGATTTCGAAACATTGAAAAATGATTTTACACGTTATAGTCTAAGCTTTCTGCAGCCTTTTGACTATCATGTTATTTCGCGGCAGAAAACCGAAATAAAAATAACTTTTAGTGGTCAATATGTTAATTATTCTCTATATAAGATTTTAAGACGATCTTAGAGTAAAACTAGCTGAGGACCAAGTTTCACTCTGCGTTGACACCTGTCATCCTAAGATCGTCTACTACTTACGTAACGCCATCTCATAGAATTTCAAGATACCAGTAAGTTTTAATACATTGACAATGCAGAGATATCAACAAATGCCTTATGGTACGAGATGGCGCTCAAAAAAATTGTTTCCTGTGAATATTGATAATTTTACGCGAGACATCTATATAGATAAACGTAAACTACTATAAACATACTATGTATCTAAATACAAAAATTCATCCAAATCGTCAAAGCCGTTTCCGAGATTAATAAATTCAATAGTTTGATAAAATTTGTTTATTACAACAATATAAAACGGTACATTAATTATTTAGCTTTCTTTTTTGTACCCTTCTTTTTCGGAGGTGCCCTCTTGTTAGAACTGCCTTTCTTCCCACGACCTTTAGTTTTCTCCTTGGCTTTTTGGGCACGCAAATCTTTCTTCATGCGGGGATCGACCACCTTGTAATGACCCTTGACGCCCGTCGGCCGCTTCATTCGTTTCGCGGTTGTATGTTTCTTTGCGACAACATAAGTAACCTTCTTTTTGCCGTCTGTTTTCGCTTTTTTGTACAGTTGCTTAATTTGTTGAGCCTTCTCTCGTTCTGACATATCTGCATTCTCCATTACCGCTTCCACCTTCTTCTTTGCACGTTCCATCTTCTTAATCATACGCTTCTTCTTCCTAGCCTTAGCTTCGACTACTTTCTTGATTGGGCGTACGTTGATATCCTGCATCCTATTTTTATATTCTTCGACATATTGCTAAAAAGAACAATTTGACCAATTATCAAATGAATAAAAATTTTATTTAATTTAATTTAAAAAACTTTAAAAGTTAAGTTTTCACAATTATGACAGAAGCATGCTCAATGTAAGGAAATATGAGTTAGACATTATACTACAACCTTATAATCTATAGCAGTGAAACACGATCAAACGATCAAATATTGATAATATTGGTAGACAATTACAAAGAACATCTTGAATTAAGTGTTCCATAAAAATCATATATTGGATACTGGTTAATTCATCATTAATGAAAATAATCATCTGTTGTAAGTGTAACATGTGACAACTATTCTATAGAGTGGACCAACCAAGGTATCTGTAAAGTGGCGAAAATTGAAACTACAGCGGCCATGTTGAAATGTCAAACGATTGTCAGTGCCAGCTGGTCTGGTTTGTCAGTTTTAACATATTAAATTAGTCAAGATAATGCGTTATAAATTGAGTCACTTTTATTGCAGAGTAAATTATTACAATATTGATTCATGTTTTTGAGTAGGCTGGTTGTAAAATTCATCATTTATATTTCAGGTATAATATAAAGGCCCAAATTCGAAAATAGTCAATGAATCCTCTGATAGATAGCAGAAGAATGTAACGATAACTTTTAATTTTGTGAAGTAGGAATGAATTACTTCGTGAATTATAAATAACCATACTTTTTGAACTTGTCTTGATTTTGTGCATATTTAATTTAATTGGCAACACAGAAGCGACGATGGCGACGCCACTCAGTTCACAGATCATTTGGTTGGGTACAATAAACATTGTCTACATTATTGTAATCCAATAGTAAAATTGTTGCTTGAATTAAAAACAGAATATATTAAGATCACAAGCCGCAAATTACCTCTGGCACCACAACCTCTTTCTGCATGTGTTTCTTTTCGTCTTCTGCAAACCAATCGGGCAAGTTTTTATCATTAAAGGCATATCTATTCCATGCATCATCAATTAAATCTCTTTTGAATTTCTTGGATGTTGCTATCATTGTTCCTAAGGCCAATGTCTCAGCATCCATTTTCAATGTCTTCTTCAATCTCTTCAGTTCTGTAATTTAAAAATATTTTTGGTAAATAATTATTTTATCGCAAAATGTAACAGTTTATAAAAACTGTTGTTGTTGGATCTAATTAGATGATGAATTTGAGTTATAATTCAATGGTAAAGCCGGCAGTTGCAGAAGCTATTTTGTAACAGCTGCTGGAATAGTCTGACATGACCAGAGGATTTTTTTTATAGGAGATGATGGCAAGTGAGCAAGCGGTTCACGTGACATAATAAGTGTCCGCTACCCATAGGAATCCGCAACAAGCAAAGGAGTTGCAGATGCGTCGCCTACCATTAATGGACAGAGGAGGGGATAGTCAGATAAAAGTATATTTCCTTATCGTATTATAAGGATGGGAAGGAGAAGAGTCTACTTCACGTCTGTCTTCTGTGAGGTCGTGGTATTTCACCGGTCGAGCCGGCCCATTCGTGAATAGATGTTGTTATTGCGGACTCTACAACTGTAAAATATCACAACTTTACAAAATTATGGAGTAAAATTGAGATATTTATGAGGTGTCATGCGAAGGACGTCATAGAAGATATAGATATGTTAATAAGAAACCTTACAAGCGATGTTACCTAAGACGTAAAAAAATTATCATAGACATTCTTTTTTTTTATATTACGAAAGCAAAGTTCTTTGTGAAAAATAATGTCACCTGATATCTTTAGGTCCTAGGTTGAAACATACAAAGCAATATTAAACAATTTACCTGGATCTTGTGAAACAACTTCAAATCCATCTTTTTTATTGGTTTTCCCAGAAGCAGTTCCACTCGCTGGCGCCGCATTATCCTCCACATCGTAATCACTGTCTGAGGAATCACTTTCAGAGCTTTCAGACTTATCTGATTTATGATTCATGCTACGTTTTTTGTCTATAGTAGATGATAATTTTTCTTCGGTTACCTTTTTACCTGTAAATTTCATTTTATTATTTAACAAATAATTTCTTTTCATGTATTGTATTAAGCAACACCGTATTTTAAATACATTTATTAATTTACCTTTCTGTCTATATGTTTCAACTAATTTGTCCAGGTCCACTCCTTCATCTTGATCCTCGTCAATATCTTTAAAACTATCTTTCTGAAACCAAAGATCCGCTTTCATAGATCTTTTAGATACTGGATCAGTATCATCTAAATCGGTTAAAAGAGGATTATTTTTTGGTATTGATCGAGTTTTTTCAATTTGACTATTCCTTAGGGTATTCAGTTTTGTAAGCTTGTCTATTTTCTTTGATTCATTGTCAGAGTCGGAGAAGGCTGCAAAAAAGGATTAATAAAATTAAGAAACCCTTTCTTTATTTTTTTTATTTAAACTTGTGTACTGAATGAACTTGATAAGTGAAGTCCATATCAAATTATGGAATTAACAGCACTACCACCAAAGGCTAATGAATGCAGAGTTATCTTTTATGATTTGTATTACAAAAATATATTAATTTTACAACTGTCTCAATTGTAAATCAAAAAGGATTATAGAAAAATTTACCTAATGATTCTTTTTCCTTTTCATCCTCCGAGTCTGTTTCTATTTCTAATTCACTGTCTGAATCTTTATAGAAGAGTCCTGAGGAGTCTAATTTAGAAGCTTCAACATCATATTTCATATATTTTGGTTTGGACTTCAGCTCACTGTCTGAATCATCGCTTCCTTCCGCCACTACATCAGGTTGTTGGTCAACCAGTCGCTCCAATTCCTTCCAAAAAAACAAACATTAAATTATAATTTATACAAATATTTTAACATTAAATTATAATTTAACAAAAAAGATGGCAAGCCTAGTAATAGTAGAATAATTAAATAGTTTTTTTTTCTAATTTTTATTTAGTTATGACTATCATTGTGTTGAACAATATATAAAAAACAAAATAAAGAAACCAGCAAATAATTAATGTATTTTACTTTAGTATTGAATAAAGTATTTGAATACCTTAGCATTTTTAATGTCAGACAGTCTGAACATGTCATTACTCTCCAATATTGGTCCTCCATCACCTTTCAGAACCATTTTAAGATTCATTTTTTCTGCCAACTTTTGTCTCTGTTTATTGAGTTGCTTTCTCTTTCGCTTCTGCTGACGCCTTTCTTCATCCTATAATTGTAACATAAATTATGATATTACCCAGGGCTACTCTTAATTTTAAAAAGAATTATAAAATATTTATAAAAGGGGAAACACCAAAACCAATAACAAACAATCAATATTTCAAATCCAAGCTAAAGCTTTTTTTTTGTGACTGGCTTGCCACTGTTAGCCTGGAGAAGGCTTTCACAGATACACCGGGCTCGAGGTGGCCGAGCGCAGAGGGCGCTTAGCCTGAACCTCTTTAAGAGTAACCAAGCTCGAGGGCTCCCTCGGGAGCCTCGGCTCGGGCCGTTACTTTTTTTATTTTTATTACCGGATTGGGAGGCCGCCGAGCTCTTAGGTCGCTTCGGCGGACGCTCCATGGAGTGACTGG
>DWTW01003266.1:0-10152 GCA_018246275.1 Papilio slateri
TGGGAAAGAGAAGAGGAATGGACGAGGAGGGGATGGATTGGAAAAGGAAATATCCTTTGTCCTGTTTATCACCTCTATCCATTAAAGGTAGGCAACGCACCTGCAAGTTATTACTTGTTGCGGATGCCTATGGGTAGCGGTCACTTAACATCAAGTGAACCGCTTGGTTGTTTGCCACATTGTTCCATAAAAAAAAATATAACAGGTACGTTTATGAGAATCACGTACGTTTATTCGGGACTGTACTAAGATTTTTGAGCAGTTTTGGATTACACTTTTGATTGTGATGTAATTTTGTTTAAATTTTCACAAAAACGTTAATTTGAAATAGAAACGTGGACATTTTAGCAAGTCTTAAGGTGTGAAGATGTGAAAGCCGTCTACAACTGTCAGAAGTCGTGGCTGCAATGGAGTTGCCTAATTTTGTGCGGCGTATGACTCGCCAATAAAACTGAATTTCAATAATTTAGGATAACCAATTAGTAACGGCTATTTGGCTTTATTGTAACATTGAAACTGCAATCGCTATAAACCGAACACTACATATTATTTAAACTAGCGGTTGCACACGGTCGATAGCTTACAGCAGTATATACTTACTGTATTTCTATAGAAAAAATTCAACTCTTATTATTAATAATTTAATTACCCAGAAGTGTATTATTACTTTGATTTTTATGTCAACAGATCAGTCGAGTTCTCCTCTTATATATAGACTATATACTATAAACTATTTCATTCTGCACGCTTCATAACGCGAGGCGTTGAGGTGTGCATTATTCTGCCATGTCAAGATCTAGCAATTTTACAAACTTAAATTGTCTCTATTGCATTTATTTTGTATTTCTAAAGTATTTCAAGCATGTTATCAAGAAAAATGCTAATAATTATTAGAATCTGTGTGTTTAGAACAATTTCTTTTATTAATATTAAAAAAAAACTAATTAAAAAAATGTTTGTGGACGTCCGGATGTCTCTATGTATGTGCCACGAATACAATCAAAAAAAAATATTAGATTCAGCGGGCCACCGGATTGTTTGTTATTTAAAATCACTGTTCGATTCGGTGTGTTTTAATATTTTTATATATAAAATATTTTTTCTTATTCTGTGACGAATAAGTGGTACGAGGCGTGCACTTCTGGATTTCCAAACTAATTTAACCTGCCCTCAATCCGGCTCACATGGCCTCTCAACGGTTTGAAGATTGTTTATTCCACTTTTTACTAATCACTAGTATAAGACTATTTGTCATTGGTGCGCCATTGTGGCACCATTTAAATAGTAGAATTTTCAAATTCATCTGTAAATCTGGTCAAACTATTATTTCAGAAATAAGAAGCCACATTCGTACGAGGTGGAATTATATTATAATGGGATAATATTGTAATGATTTTAACAGTTGTAACAAACGAATGGGTCAAAACGTAGTACTTGGAGTAACAAAAAGTAATCTTGAGTAAGTACTTAGTAATACGTTGCATTAATTCTGATTAACACTAAAATCACAAAATGTTTTAGGCCCGAAACTGTGACCTCTATGTTTGTTAAGGTCTCGTACAAACAAATAGTTTAAAACAACGCGAGGGTTGAAGCAATCGAGGAGCTTTGAGAAGATAAAAATTTGGATTGAATTATTTGTGGCGCGGGTCCGACGCTCGGCCCCTTTCCCGCGCACGGGGTGCAGACACCCGCGGCCCGCCCTTGATCAGATATTTACGAACGTCAATTTGTTTTGAGTCGACTACTCTCTCAAAAGATTCATGCTATTACATTAGAGAGCTGCTTTGAGTAAACGCTATTTGTCTTAATGGAAATTGAATCACAAAATTTCGAGTACATGTAAGTAATGTACTGTTTTTAGTACATGAATAAATATTAAATAACCTTAAAATATGGTTTTACGAGGCAGCGTTCTATATTGCGTATCATGCATGCATCTCGAATATTATTCGAGGTAAATGCTTAAAATTGTTTGTGACACTTTAAATTTAAATCAATTCTTTTGTACTGAAATGTATTGATGATCTATTTATGTGCTTTGACTTACAAAGCACATAAATAGATTGCCCTCATTGCCTGTACTTTTTTTCCATCTAATTTGTTGATTATTTAAAGTTTTACGATGGAACTCTGAGTACCTAGAACTCTACAAGTTGTAGGATGGTTGGAGCATTTTGTACTGATTTCTAGAAAGAAAAAAAGTTGTCCAAAAACGTTAGTAGTTGTGTCCGAACCCGAAACTAGACACAATTAAATGACCACCAGTCATATTATATCAACACTACTATTCTTTTGGTAAGCTTGCTTTAAGACGTGGCGTAGTTACGTGGCGCTGATCGATGCAGAAGAAAAGAACATCATAGCAGCCACCGCAGAACAACCCAGAAAAACAAGACTGATAATCTTGGCTGGCAATTAGCGAAAAGGAAAACTACACACAGACTACCTTAGAAGAAAAAACAACGCCGTCATATGATAGAGATTTCCGCAGAAGACTCAATGAAGGCAGAACAGCTATGGGTGAACACCATCCCGAGTACGTTAATACTTCGCAGATTACAGGTACAATACGATGTCGATGATACATTTTGAATAGTTCCTCACATTTACTGTACGCACTTCGCTGAACACTTGCTCGTGCATAAACTGACCTTATTATCGTGAATGAACAGTGGTAACAAATCATACGATAGGCCGTTACACAATTTGATGATCCGAAACGGTTGCACGATGAATTTTAAACAATCGCATCGCGCGGACGGACGTAGATCAACTATATCAATTGTATTTATGTCTTTGTTTGCTATATTTATGTATGTTATAAGTTATAACGTATTTCGAGGTTCTTAACCTCTAAGCACTTCGAAAAGATTTAGGAATAACAGCGAAAAATTATTTCCTTTATCAAATTCACCATTGAAATACACAAGCTGTTGCGTGGATAAGATTAGCTTAGTACTAGCTAAAACAATATTTCGGTAATTAGAAATTTTCATTGACATTATAAAATGACTATCACATTTTTTTAGGCCCTAGTTTAAATTATAAAAGAGTGATTGTCAGCCTTTCTCCTAGATTCCACCAGAGGCATCTAATTTTACAGGTCCATCCAACTCGATGTAAAATAAAAAATTAAGTAGAGGTAAAATTATTAGAAATTCAATCGAACCTAGAAATTGATAAACCCACTTAGCTGGGTAGTTGCGTATTTTAGGAAAGATATCTGTAAGCAAACTATTAAATGATAATGCAATTATTATTTATATTTGATTAATCTCACAGCGAACAAGTAGATCAGTGCTCAGTGAACTAGTTGAACAGATTTCCTGTCAGGTCGATGCAGCGAGGCTTCTATTAATTCTCCCCGTTGAAGGATTAAGCGTCAGCAATTTGAGCCCTACTCTATTACTATCGCTCACCCCTTTATCGGATTGGGGGCGCGCAATTCTGCGGTACTTTAAGATTATATTATGCGTACAATATATACTATATATACCCTCTACGGATAACATACATACGGATTTTAAGTAATTATACTCTATGTGGATCCATTATACGCGAAATCGAATTGTATCAAGCCAAAATGGTTTCACATTGGGCACACGGGGCGTTCGGTACAATTTCAATCAACTTTTGTTAATAATATATTAATTTTAGTGGAGCGCGGGTTACGGATAGAATCAATAAATAGATGAACTACAACTTATGATGAAATTGATGATATTAACATAAGACAACGTGTAAGTGAGGGGAGAGAAAAGAACATGAGTCCTCGACGATTGCACTACACAATAGGGATAATGACAGGGTACAAAGGTATTTAAGGCCCATATTATTTTGATTTGTGGATGTAAACGTTAAGCATGTATTTGTTAAATGTATGGATCAAAAGCGAGACCAGTGTCAGGACTGTATAAAATAGAAGTCTGTAATCTCACTATACATCTCTAGGAAACGGGCGCCAGTGCTATTTATTTTTATTATTTTACTTTTTTTTAAAGTATTTTTAAAGTTTTTCCGGGGAACTTTGGTCCACCGATGAAATTTTCCACTCGTTTGCAGTTCACTTCAATATGGAATCTTAACTGCAATATTCATATACGAACAAAACCGCCGCAAACCGCCGCAAGACGACGAATCATCTGTTATAAATCACAACTTGTTTACGCTGCGGCGGTTAATCGTCTTTTTGTAATATATCTTAGAATATCAATTCCAATGGTATTGATTAAGACGTACGGTTTTTCATTTTTATTACAAATCTTGCGTTCTTTCTAAGCGCGGCGGAAAACGCAAGTGAATCCTGGCCTAAAAGTATATACATGCTTACAATATTTTACATTTTGAACGTTATTAAAATATTTACTCGGTGCGCACTGCGCACTGGTTATATTCAAATCAAACACAGCTCGGCCGGTCGCTCGACAATTTTTAAAACCTTTTCCTGTTTGAAAATAGTTCAAATATTAACTTTTGTTAAATAAAAAAAATAACATTTAATTTACTACCGGTCCAATTTATTAAAATATATTCTCAAACCACTACGTATTTAAGTCAGACTTGTGATACAGATATTTCACAATTACGAAAAGTAATTTATAAGTTAGAAATATTAGTGCTTCCTCATCAGAATGATTCACTGTTGAGCTGTTGAGTTATGACATTGTATAATTAATATTATTAAAATTTGTTGTGACATTTAAAATGTATTACAATAATAATAATAATACACGTGTTATTAACATCGAAAAATATGTTCTAATATTCATTAATGCTTGTGCATTGAGAGATTGTGTGAAGAAATTTAAATAATGGCATGGCACGCTTTTCAGACTAAAATGCCAGCATATCCGTCCTCACGGAGACTGTAGCAGGTAGTGTCAGACTCGCTGCAACTAAAGCCTCTCGGAGGTCTACCTAGGCTGTATAATAAGTAAAGCTACAGGTCGGCTCTCACGCATACCAGCTTCGCCTGTGAAATCGATCTAGGCAGTTCTACGCCCGAGAAAAATTAAACTCTAAAGACAAGATGTACCGCATTTTCACCCCGCCCGACAAGGTCTTTCTAGAATAGCGGTCTTCCTATAAATATAATTAAGTCCTTAAAAGATATTGTAATATTTAGTTGAATTATGACATCTTAATAATTTCTAGTCACGCGTTGATACTAAAGTTGAGACTGTGGAGGATCCTTGTTTCAGGATGACAAAACTCCACTGTTCATACTGTTCACATTGTGAATATTGTGAAACAGACAGAAGTTATAATGAAAGGAGTGCTATAAAACAATCAGGAGACAATTTGCCAATACCCACAGCTGAGGATAACTTCATCACTTCCTATCAAGAGAGATATTAAGCAATTAATTAATATGGAAAATATTTACAGAACAATTTTAATGTCATTGTTTACTCATGAAGAATTATTACAATAGACATATAAATGTGTATGAAACACAAAGTAACAAGTTGTTTCATATAGTAAGGGTCATATTTTGTGGTTCATGAGTTTAATTCTCTCAAAGAATTTACAAAATTCACTTAAGAGAAATGTAAAAGGTAATAACAACATACAATTTCTTTTATATTCCATACATTTGATAGAGTTTTATTTAAGGCGGAGCTCTGAGCTTCTTTAGAGTTTTCTCGAATCATTTCGCAACGATCCCCCGGGAAGTGTTTTAAATGAGTTGCGTTTACACCAGTAAATATCACAAAGCCGCTTTTGCTGCTCCATGAATGGGCCGGCTCGACCCGGAAGTCACAAAGAAGGCTTGAAGTTATTAATACTTTATAAAAAAACAAACGAAGAAATTCATGCTATTTTACTTAATAAATTAAAAAAATTGAATATTAAAATAAAATAAGGCAAAAATAATTAATATGTTCAGAATTCATTTCACGACGCAACAAACATTTTATGCTCGTATGTATATTAATACAAGAATGTTGGTTGTGTAATGGATATACTCTGGAATCTCTGAAGCGATTTCATTACACAGTTCCGCAATCGGAAAGCTATGTACTGTCCAAAAGTATCGTAGGTTATTTTTTCTCTGCCTATGTCTTAATAATATACTATAATACAATGTTATTACGTCAAAACCAAATTTGACATTTACCAAACGAAACTCAGAAGTGTTATTAGTCTTTACTTGACGCAGTAATTCTGTGAGATTCTGTGGTATTCTGTGGTATTCTGTGGTATTCTGTGAGACTCTCCGCATTTAGTTAGTCAGTTTATCGTTTTCATTCCGTGCTATTAGAAACGCAAAGTGACAAGTTGTTTACAATATCAATGATCACTGGATCTAAGGTTGAATATTATGGACTTTAATGAGCACATATTTGCGGTGCATTTTCAGCTAGGATTGCATTAGGAGAGCTCTATTTAAAAAATAACTCAAAAGTATTCAAAAATCATTACGCCTCCGAGATCCGGGTGAGGGCTGGCAGCTCTCCAGCGACTGTCGTACGGGACCCGCTAAGTGATTGATTGTAATTACAAAACTGCTTCATCATTTCTGTATCTATTTACTGCTTTAAATGCAACCTTCGTCAACACTCATATAATTGACAACATTTAAAGGTTTCACATAAATAAAAACAAGACGCAAGACCGTATTAGATCAGATAAAATGTTTTAGTTGATTACAAATGATTTATGTAAATTATTTTAAATTTATTGAAATATAAATAAGCAAGAAATTATATTGAAATAATAATTAAGACGAACACCGAGAATTTGTCGCTAATTCATGGAATTCACGACACGGGAGCGCGGCGTCGGAAGCGGCGGCTCGCGAGCTATAATTATAAATTGCTTTTAATCGTATTTGTTTTAATTTGTTTCGTGGTTGAGTAGAAAATTAATAAATAAACCTTTAAATATTTCATCCTTTGGCGTCGCTATGGATTAAAGCAATTGGTTAACGTGACGCAAACCTGTAACCAGTGATGTTCTATACCTCCAGACACCGTGCGCCATACAATATAACGTTTAAAAATCATGTCCGGCTTTTGTAGTTAAGGGGTAAGCTCTGACGTCATCAGTGCTTGCCGAGCTTGCATTTGTGTGCACGTCGCGAATTTATAACAGCGCATTGGCGTTACCTCAAATATGGGGAAGATGCTAGACAGATTTTAAACCTAAGAGATTTTTAAACAGGGCTTATAAAAAAATCTTAATCAAATACAAACAAGTAAATATTTTCATTAACATAAAACAAGACCTAAAGAGGAATCTAAAGTACTTAATCTGATGATAATCCTCCTGTTTTTGTCGTATACTGTAGGGTCGACTCGTGGACTGCAGATTTGATCACAGTGTATTATGGACAAAGTTAGAATTCCTTCATGAAGTTCCGAAATGTATATTCTTGTTTACATTTTTTTCACGCAAGATTTAGATTCCACTACACCATTTAAGTATAACACAATTCAACTATCGGAAATTCTAGATAAGTACATAATCTAACAATCAAATCGGAAATATAATCCATTTCAGTTTAATTTCTATTGCTTCGCAGACTGCCCCTTCAGAAATATCGGCTACGAAACTGGAAAGTGAGGTTTCGCGGGAGCTAGTAATAAAGAAGGCGAGCGAAAGTCAATTACAGGAAAATTTAAAGCCTGCTCACTTGTGAAAAACTTTAGGGGCGATATTGAAATTCATTGCGTATTTTTCGCAGGAAAGAAATTTTATGTGACTTAGCGCGGTGACTGAAGATTTCATAATCAAATCACTTTTATGTCGACATTTGTTTCAAAGTAGGTAACATTTCGTTTTATATATTGGAAAGATTACTTATTATACCACAAACACACTAACAGTATCCTAAGTGTCTATTAAGAGACCTAAACGGTTCAAAACACTTGCCTACGACTATCTCTCACTGCCCAGTGACAAGAGCAGGCTGGTCGAATAACAATATTTACAAAATAAATCTTAAGAGTGGAAGTTATCCTCACTGTGTGCAAGGAATTAATATTCTATGTTTTATCGACCACTGCATTATGGGTCGCAAAGTGCCTCCCCCGAGTGCCTAATATGCTTTGCCAAGGAAAGTGCTGCGAACTCCCTGAACACTTCTTCTGTGTTTATTATGTAAGAAGCACTTTAGAAACTATAAATCATAGAATTCGTGAATGTATGATTCCCATATAAGTATGTTTGATGATACATTTTTTTATAAAGTTTCGATATTTTTTTTTAAATTGTGTTTAATACGTTAAAGGTAGTAAGTAGCAATGAATGATAAAATATTGTAGAATTGTGGAAATGGGAAGATCTAAAAAAAGACGTGCAACTTTATTAGTCTGCGAATTATTAGTTATACGGTTCAAATATGAAATCAAAGAACTACAATATAAGTCATTAAACGGCTTGTTTACAAGTACGAGTGGCGACTATATAGCTTTTAACACGTAATTATCAAGAGATTTCATGTCAATTGATCAAAGACTTCCGTGAATTCATGTCATGCTTGTTATATACATACTTGTGTGAACCAGAATACTTCACGTATATCGCGTTCAAATTGGATATGGTGTTCACAATACATATTTTTTAACACTTCCAGTATTTAAAGTAAGTAAAGATTCTTGTTAGATGAAGTAATTTGAATAAAACGACGGTGGGAATATTTGTAGCATCGGCCAAATATTGCGTGCTATGAGAGTCGATAGGTGGACTAGGCCACAGAGACCGATCGTAGGGGAAATTGAAATAAAATATTTAAATTGAACCAATTGAAATAAAAAATCAACAATAAAAACGCTGCGGTCTGGAGCTCGATTGAGTTACGGAGATTGGTATTATTATTATATTACAATGTAACTCCCAAAGAGTTTACTCGGTCCGTGGCATTCTTTGTATTACTTTCGAATTTCACAAGGCTTGTAACGGTAATAAGAAGTAAAATAAGTGTTATTTTGTTAAATGTATTGAAAAAAGAAACTTATTTACTCAGACATCTGTCCTAATACACACAATAAGCTCTCCTTGCTGCATTTGATAGGACCTAAGTTTGTTAGATGGGGTAAATGCTCCTGCGCCGTCTATTCCTGACGTGCACATGACTGAAAATGTAAAACTTACCAGCATTATTTTTGTAGTATATTATTTTTTTTAATATATTAAAGGGAAAATAGTATCAAACATGTGTTGAAACATTTCAAATTGTAACAAAAGCCGTTATCACATCGGACGATAGAGGAAAGCGTCCTAAATTACCTAATATCCGGTACAAGCTCAGCCTCTGTACGAGCTAGCCCGAGCGTCCGATAGTTTAATATTATTTAGTGAAATTGTCTATCGTGTCTATTATATGGCAGCAATCGTTTATTGCAATTAAACAATTCTACGTAACCTCCGTCACACTTTAGCTAATATTTTTCTGTCTGATGTAATTGAAATCTTTTAATGTTCTTGGTATATTATGCAAAAGCTGTTTAATTTACAAAATCCAGTAAAAGATAATTTAAAGATAATAAAGAGGTAACATGTAGTATGTTGTACTAGTGTTTTACTAAAATTAATATATCGTTACAAGACTGCAGATTAATATATCATATTAGTACAATCTGCTATAATTCTCCAAAATGGAGCAGTTCGCGTCAATTCGACTACTTCTCAGATTTTGGCTCGGTCTGTTATTATTTTGTCAGCGCTGCAACACGTACTTGAGGATTTCTCCGTCGCATGCCAAACAATGGCGTTATTCCAAAACATATAATTTTTTTATGGAAGACGGAGGCAGGCGTTATTTTACCAAAATCTGCGTTCATTTCGTTCAGTTCGTGTGTTGGCACAGAAACATGCATGCGATACATTTTTTTAATGCAAGACAGGACAAGGCATACTGCCTCTAAGACAAAGACAATTCACATTTCAGTCAAGGAGAAACTATCTCGCCTCAAAGCTTGGTGTTCAACACAAGAGACGACAACTACCCTACACTACTACTCGTATCTGGACTTCTTATACTCGCATTAATCTAAACGAAAGACATTCAAAGGTCAATAATTATTAGCATAAATCATTCTTTTCTTGTTTTTAATAACAATGGTCATGATCACAGAACTTCTTGAATTAAAAGGAGCGATCGATCGGAAGTGAAAGTTTAAAGAATTATTACGAGGAGAATTG
>DWTW01003267.1:0-10149 GCA_018246275.1 Papilio slateri
GGAGATGGAATCAATAAAAGGCAGTGTAAAAGTAGCTCCACAACCAAAGATAACTCGAGCACAGATAGAACAAATAAAGGAAAGGTCTACGAAGGCAGAGCCTGAAAAACCTATGGTAAGTTACTCCTATTTTATGTACAAGTGCAATTTTGTAATATTTTTAACTTCACAACAAAAAAAAAGAAAATTTAAAATAACTGTTGATGGCGCTTTAACTAATGGCACTGCTCAGTAATGTAAATAAAATATTGGATGGAATTACATTTCATTTATTTCCATTCCTAATGTAATCTCACACATACACACAGCCTTTCAATTGTATGTATGGTGTAAAGTAATTATTATCTATGTTTCAATAAATATGCAGTAGGTTTTTCGAAATATAATAAAAATGAATAAAATCTGTTGCAGAAATGGGTCGGTTTGACCAGTAAAATACCAAGACCTCACAGAAGTCAGGCATAAAATTATTCTGAATTGTGTCCGATTAGTGAGATGCCAGAGGCCTAATTGAACTCCGCTTCTCCTTTTCATCCATTTCTATTCAGGAAAGGATTCCTATCCTTTCCTGAATAGAAAGGGAAATAGGGGAGGAATTTGACAGGCGTTAAATAGGAAAAAGAAATATATTTTTTTTTGTCCCGGTCCTCTGGTTATTAAAAGTAGGCAATGCATCTGCAACTCATTAGATTGTTGCAGATGCCTATGGGTAGTGGTCACTTGTTATCTGGTGAATTACTTGTTTGCCATCTTCTTCTATATAAAAAAAAAAAAAAACACCACAAATTAATGACAGAAATGAGCATCATAGCACCTGCTCAGACTGATTCTGCGGGGATGTAACTACTACTAGAAATATTTGTATTTGTGGTTTTTAGTATTTTATTGCAAAAGGCAGCAAATAAAAAAGCATGAAACAACCACAAGAAATGTCTTTTTCTTGTGATGGTGTAGTTTTTGTAAATTGTGCGGTCAGTAACTAATTTTTAGCTATATTTGTTTATTACAGCTATCAAGAGTTGTGGTTGAAGAGCCTCCTCTTGAAGAAAATCTCAACAGGTTGCAGTTGGAAGGTGAAGTTGCACAGTCTGTAGATGAAGCCATCTCCATATTGAGGTAAAAATATTGTCTTGTAATGAGATTTATAAAAATTACACTCTTCTGGGTAATCTAGGGTGCTCCACTGGTCTGTACAGCAGGGCAATACATTCAAGGGGTGGATGGCTCTTTCCCACTGATACATATGTCTTATAGAAACCTCTGACCCCCTCTGTGACTCTGTGAAATAGTATGTAACAAATAGGAGTTTCAGTTTATTTAATTTTACTGTATTTAGAAAGAACTGAAAAAGGTAACAAGCTGAGTTTCAAAATCCTGACTGTCGGATAGGGTATCACATTGGTATAACCAATAACACCATTTTCAATAAATACAATGTGTTATTACGTAATTTATTTTTAGTTCTCTGTATAATAAAATCATTTGAATTAATTACAGTGACAAATTGGACGCCGATAAACACCCTGAGAAACGTTTGAAAGCTGCATTCACAGCATTTGAAGAAGTAACCCTGCCACGACTAAAGGCGGAAAATCCTACACTGCGACTGTCGCAACTTAAACAGTTGCTTAGGAAGGAGTGGACAAAGTCTCCACAAAATCCAATCAACCAAAAGATCTAAATTTGTATTATTTGTACTGGCAAACGGCCCGAGGCTAAAAACCCTATACATGTTTATAATTAATGCTTTTTAATGTTAACAATGAAAGGAAGAAAAACAAGACATATCGTCTCAGGTTTAAGTTTAATGCATAAAATCAGTCTCTTAAATAGATTGATGTATAAATTTAAATAAGAGTTTGTACATAAAAATATATGTTTTTAATTTACTCTGGCTCATTATTGTATTGTAGCGGTATCCCTTTACGACCTTCTTCTGCTTTTGTTACTTCGGTTTCTCCTAATTTCTGCTCCAAACCTTTCCATGATCTTTCCTGAAGGTTATTTCCAATAGTTTCTAATGCCAAACTTTGTTTTTCAGCTAGCTCCATTGAGCTTTCAGTGGAACTGTCAACTTTTGTCTCTCTTATTTTGTTTGTTATGAGACTGACATCTGTAGTTTCCTTTGCTCCGTTTAAATCACAGTAGTGTTTCTTGCCAGGGAGCAATTCGTCATAGTCTGAGACATGGCAAGTGAAATAAGGCTCCCTGTTTGAATTTAAGGCCACTTCTAGTTCAAACGGATATACAATTGGTTTGTAGAAATCTCTGTTGTTATAAAGATCATTCTCTGGACAAGCAACCATAACGTAAATATCGATCTGAAAATTATATAGGTCAATCATAAATTATGTGTATTTACATGAACTGGGAGAATAAACTGAGATTGCACACAACAATCCTTTGTTTTGGATATTTAGAAATATGCTAAAACAATTTTTTAATTGATATTTTAAATAAATCCCAAAATGGTATCCATAAAATAAATTTATGAATAATATTTTGTTTTTTATTAAAGCATTTATCAAACACCCTTAGTTTGTATGTTGGACTAACCTCTGGGAAATTTGCCAATTTAGCAACATTAGGTTTCCCAACGGATATGATGTAGCTTTTCTTTCCGTTAACTCTGCAAAGCTCCTTCAGTCTGCCGATAATATCCTTTGTTTGTTCGCCAGCCAATTTGCATATCAGTATGCCAATGACATTAGCGTCTTTACACTTCTCAATTAGGAAACGTCTCCGTCTGAACCAGGCAGTCTCTGTTTTGCTTTCTATTTTAAATGTTTCTGAATCCATTGATAACCATTGTTTTGCTGTGAAAATATGACCAAGTTATTTTTAGATATGCCAAAAAATTTACACTGAAATGATGGAATTAACTTTTTAGTTCTATCTATCATCACTATCAATGTGGTCTAAAGTCTCTGGACGAATATGTTTACAAGTAGAAGGTTTTACTATGATTTAGGTTAAGTGACTTAAATTATAAAACAAGTGCAAACTCCTACCTACCTATATCAACATATACCTCCACATTCATATCTGAAACTATGACACATGCCATTCTTCCCTCCTCATAACATAGTATGGGACCATCCTAGCCTTTTGCACATTAACTTATCTATAACTCATTTCGTACCTTCTCCATTTCAACATTCGCATTTCTGTCGCAGTCACTCTCTTTTCATCCATCCTTTTAACAGCCCAACATTCTGGTCCATACATTACGACGGGTCTTGTGATGGTTTTATAAATTTTCCCCTTTACTTTTATTATTCTTTTAGCATTAGAAAGAGACCTTATATTCTGATTTACATGCAATATAAGAATTTCTGGGTGACACAATGTAAACAAGATAAACTCTTAAACTCATCATTATTTTTATTTATGGAAGAAGGTTACAGACAAGCAAAAGTTTCATGTGATCTTCAGTGATTACTGCTACCCATATGCATTGCCTAACTTAATATTGGACAGAAGGGACCTCCTTCCCTCCAATCTTCTTGCCTTTTAGTCCCCCCCTGGATCCACCAATGACCATGAGTATTAGATAAAACTATTATAATAAAAGCATCTTACCTTCAATAGATATAGTATAATTAAATAAAGTCTGTCCATTCAGTCCAATATAAATGCATATGCAATTCTTAAGTACGTCCACGCTGTGTTCTTCACCGTTGACATCTTTAATCAATCGGCCAAGGAATCTTTTACTCTTTTCCTCCATTTCAATATATGCTATGTAACTGTTAGGATACTGCTGATACCAAACCTTTTCTACTTCATCTGTAAAAGTTATTCCATATTAAAAGGAGTTGTGTTAAATGATCAGAAGAAACATTTATTTAGCTATTTCTTCGGTTTTATTTCATCACCCAGGGGTGACAGGGCCAGGACTTTACAAATGAATATGCATGCTTCATTTTAAGGCACTAGACAGAAACTATAAAGATGCACAGTAATTATTGCAGGTAAGTTTAAAAAAAGATTGTTGTAAGTTGTTTTAAATAAATCTATAGTCTAAAAGTAGTCTAAAGTCATTTTAATCATCACATCATCCTCCAGCTCAATTATAGAAAGTTGTAATAAAAATCATAATTGCCAAAATAAATATGAGTGGTCCTGATACTTTATACAAGACTGTTAAATTGGCGATCTCAAGACCTCATTTTCAGTGTAATAATTACCAACCCTATACTTAGGATGGCTAAGTATAACATATATTTACTGTGCAAGTTGTTCTGTGACATGTTTACTTTGGATATTGTACAACATGCACTAGGGTGTCCTGTTTGTAGTTCTTTATATTGAAATAAATTTTTAAAAGCTGTTGAATTCAAAGTAATGGGCCATAAAAACACTACAAATACAACTGCTTCTGTATACAATTAGTAATAGGCAATGGTATTGTTGTTGACAGTAGTATTGATAAATTCGTTTTCAGTACCTTTGCAATGTTCAAATACAGCATCATAAAACAGGCAAAGTTTATCAGGTTCATCTGAATTGAAATTGTCCTGTAAAGTTTTCATAGCAGTTTCAAGGTCCAATTCTCTCTTAGGTAAGACAGTGAACACAGGTATATTTGCTTTTGTGAAACAACTGCGTCCATAGTGAATCACTGCATCACCCTGTACATGCATCGCTGCCACTGCATCTACACAACAGCTGCAAAATTAAATATTACTACAGTATGTATTGTTGAGATAAGTAACAGTAGAGAGTGAAATTACTGAAGTTTTGCTATCGTACATTGGCAGATTGGCAGGGGTGCTCAAGCTTACTAAAATCATCATCCCTCCACAAATCCATCCTCCTTGACAAATTTTGAAGTGAAGTAGATAATTTTTTATTCTAATTAAATTTTTAAGCCCTAATATATCAAAGTAACAAAACAGTAGTAAAAAGTTTAGAAGTGAATTAAACCACAAATCTAGACCCCCATCATATTTTGATTGTATTGGAAACAGCTGGGTTTGTCTAAATCAACACACATTCACATGGCATTTAAAATTAGCTTCAAGAAGCTTTTCACAAGCGTTTATATAAAATTTTAATTTTGTAGTTTAATCAATGTACCACATATATAACAAAACACACACTTTTCAGATGACATTTTAATCTCTTTGAATCTTCTACAAAGCAGATAATTGATGTTTATCACTGATATACGTAGAAACTGTGTAAATGTCTTCTATTCTAAATGTCTTATAATTATTCTATTCTATTATTAAGTCTTTAATTTTTGAGGTATTTTTAAAAACCACAGAACTATAGAATACTTTTATTTAAAATATGATATTTCAAGAAAAAGAATTAATCTAGCTCTTTTTTTTAAGCACAACAAATAGAAAAACAAATAGTAGCACCAAGGTAAATTTTTTTTAGAGTTGTATTATCTGTTGAATAAGAAGAATCTACCATCTAAGGTAATCTCCTTATAAATGACCACCAGTTAATTAATTTACCACAAATATATTTTTCTGCAATAATAAAGAGGCAAATGAACTTTAACCCCTGAAAACTAAAATAAAATTGCTATCACAACACGAACTTGCGTAACGTAACTGCTACCACCATCTTATTGTATATTTGCATGGATTATAATTCATGTATTTTATTTGTATGTACATTATTTTGAATGAATACAATATATTTTTGTACCTAGCATACGAAGTGTCTCCTAAAATATACAGGTCAACATCACATCTATTCTTTATCTCTTCAAAAACCTCTGCACTCACTTTCAAAAGTTCATCAGGGAACTGTAGACATACCTGTAAAAATTTTCAAACATTCAGTGATAACGTATGAATAAAAGGGTACTATTTTATAATCATTAATTTTCTCACCTTCGAGTAATTATTATCGGATATCCATTTACACGTTTTAAGTACATCAAAATGAGAAATTACATCTTCAAATTCTTTGTTCGTGTGCACTATTTCAAGTTCGCGTTCAATGCATATTTTCCCATCAATTGTGAAATTTGCCATTTTTACAAAAGCGATTAAATGTGTAAGTACATAAACGTAAAATATTTATTTGTTTGAATAATAGCCTACTAAAACAATACCTAACAATCTGAAATTGACATAAAAATGATATTTTAATTTGACATTGACATAAGCAAATCACAGCAGGTTAAGTAACAAAAACAAGCGTTTTAAAAAAGTAAATTCTCGTTGTTGCGAAATTACATATACCTTAACTATTAAACATAAGGCTCCATTCTCACTTATAAACGTATTAAATGATTTTCTAATAGATTATAATTGATACGATATTACATTGTCACGTATAAAATCTTTCAACCACCATAGCCGCATATACAGAGCATATCTGTTTACATTTTATTTTGTAATAAAGCACGAAAACTGATATATCGCATCAATGTGTGTGAAAATGAAATTTTTGTCGTAATTTTATCATGTATGTAATGTACGGTTTTTACTTGTTAGACGCAAGTGTTAGCCCTACTAACACTTTCGTGGGCACCTCACTCGGTTGACTGCTCAACTGGTCGTGGTAGTTAGTGCTGCCGCGATCTAGATTTTTTTTATGGAAGGTGGCAAACGAGCTAGCGGTCACCTGATACTAAGTGACCGCATCTAGAAGTTAATGAGTTGCAGATGCGTTGCCTACCTTTAATGGACAAAGGAGGAGATAAACAGAAAAAAGAACATTCTCTTTTCCTATCCATTCTCTCCCCACCAAATCCTCTTCCCCTTCCCATCCTATCCGATTATTAGGAAAGGAAGGGAAAGAAAAGCTAAGACTAAAATGGGGCCTCCGGCACCTAACTCATCAGGCGAAACGCAGAATATTTCTGCTTCACGCCTGTCTTCTGTGAGGTCGTGGTATTTCACGGATCGAGACGGCCCATTCGTGCAACAGGTGTTATTGTTGCGCGCTCTACCACTGTTATTGTTACCACCTTTGGTGCAACCGAAAGCATGTCGTTCCCAGAGATTCGATTTGGTTTACAGTTGAAGCCTCTAGATCCGGGGCTCCAATTTAGTTAGAACATAGTACATAAATACGGATAGACAAGGCTCAAGAATAAACAACAAAGAAATAGAATAAACCAATGGTTATGTATGGATGAAACATTCTGAAGTTAAGTTTATAGTTTATTTATTTATTTATAAATAAGTTTAATACTTTTTTTACTTTACCAATATGGGTCAATAAAATATTTTCAACAATTGACATCAAGTACCCCGTCCGTTTTGACGATAAAATGATTTGTTTTAGTTTTTAAAACTTGTAATTTGGAATATAGTTGACGAAAACTTTAACCTTTGTAACCAGATTATCAAACATAATTTTGTATGTATGTACCTATCCAAGAAAAAAAATTGTAGTAATTATACAGACGGTTACAAAAATATGAGAGGATAATTTCTTGTAACCGTGTTTTTGCTCCAAAACACGGTTACAAGAAATTATAATTTTGCTTGTTAATTTCTAGACAAGTGTTTCTTCCATAAGAAGACGTAGTTTATTGGTACAAATACATGGTTCGAAAATGAATAAAATATATTGAAGCCTATTTAAGGTTAGACTATATAGCTAGTGGGTTTCAAAGACGATGAAATGTGTAAAAATATTCACCGTCTTTGAAGCCATCTAGCGCCCAAACTAAGCAACTATGGATACAGGTAATTTAGGTTAAATCGTCATATTTTTGGCCAAGATCAAAGAGAAGAAGACCTCGTCATTTCCGGACACACGTATAATAAATAAAGAAACAATTAAATCATGCCAACAATTTAAGACACAAATTTTTATTCCTTTGTTTATTTTCAAACGACATCATGTGCACACAACTTTACCGCGAAGAAAAGCGTACATGTACTAGGAAGCACTTTCATGATATCTAACAAGCTATTTCACATCATACACACCACGCAATGTAATAAATGTTAAACGATGGAGTCGTGGATGACGCCAACCTGCAAATAGATAATGAAATGGTACTTTATGGCCGGCAGGCCCGAGATTCCATTTAACATTTCCTACTGACCGACTTATAAATTTAATTTGAAAGAGTTTATCCTCTCGTTGAGTTGTGTACATTATTGCTTAGAAACATCCAAGAATTCAAATGTTTGCTTGGTCTTAAGTATGACCGTTTTTCTCTGTCAAGGGTGGTGGGGGTAATTCTTTAAGCGATCAGGACCACTTGCCCGTTAGACTTTTTTTAAAGGTTGCTGATTCTTTAATCGAACTCAGGACCCGTGAAATGGCAACCAGATGCTTTAACCACAAGAGTCTAAAGTCTATTAGAAAGACGATACTTAGTCGTAAACATTGAAATAAGAACTTGAGAAAAATTATATGACATCGTAACACAGCATCTTCCGCACTGCATTCGAGCCTCGTCGCAAGTAAATAACAGGTGTAAGAAGATATTCTCAGCTGGTAGGCGGCGTCTTTGATCTCAGATAGCGGCGCGTGTGATGTCCGCAGCGCGCCGATCTGTGGCAGTCTATTTGCCCACTATGTTAATGGGTTTACATAGGTTTGTGTAGTGCCAAAAATATCGTTTTACTATAATACTAACAGTAAACTGGCAAAGTGTCGTTGACTCTTACAATGCCCCTGACTTTAAGGAGTGACAAAAGACATACGTACCGAATATATGATTGTAGATAGTCTATATTAATATTATTAATAGATATTTGAAATTATACGCTTATTTGCATTGAATTTGAAACAACAGAACTTATTTTAATATTTTTTTCATAGATTACAGTACCCGAACAAAGTTTCTTCTGAAGCCTAACGCTTGGTCTCTAAAAGGCTAATCAGCGAAAGAATTAGCTAGCTGTCAAATGTACAAAACGAGGCAATAAAAGTAAAAAACAACATTGATCAGTTTTAATTCAAGCAAAGATCTATTAACTATATAATGATATATTTATTGTTTCATTTTTTTATCGAAACACAATTATCGATATGCCCTCATCTCAATTCTCATCTCATTTCAATATTGTGACATAAACTTGTAAGGTTTACTAAATATTTATATTAATTTTTATGATTACGAATATTTATAAATTGTTTTAGGTTTAAAGGTAATTTTATATACTACTATGTGAACTACGGTTCTCGAAAAAAATAATAACAAGTCAAATACGAAAAATTTTTCGTGTGACTAATCGTTATTTATAATCGACTTCTTGTAGACACATGTCATTCTAATCAAGCTATTTTTAACAATCTATATACAGTTGAAAAAAAATTGACTAACCTTTTTGAAACCGGGCATAAGTCACAAAACTAAATAGTACAAAGCAATAACTACTTTTTTTAAAATCTTTTCGTCTTCATTCTTTAAAAAACAGCTATCTGTTTTTCTTAAAATAAGAAGCTAACACAAACTTGTAAATTAAATATTTTGAATCGTATTATAAAACCAAATTACCGAGCGTATTTTAAAAAAAATCGATAAAACTAATGCATTGAATCGATTTCAATCATAATTAGCCAACAAGCGTGCTAATTCCGATGCAAGCCATTGATAAAATCCGACGGCCATAATACGTAGTATTCGCCTTAAGGCCTCCAATAAATACTGGTAGCCCCAATTTGCCCGCCACGGAGCTCCTAAAAACGCAATTTGTCAACGTCCCGCCGCGATGCGTATCGATGCATCGAAATCGGAATGGAGCGATCGATATCTCGGATCTTTGTATCGAAGCTGACGATTATCCGATTATAACAGTCGAGTATCGAGTATGACGACGCATTTTGAATTCGGAATCGATGTCGGTAAGCTATATTCAAATGCAAAGGCGATGGTATTGTTTATTCTTATATTGAATAACAATATCCTATGGAATCGGTATGGAATACCGGTATCGGTACATCAGTTATGCAAAGCTGTCTGGCGGCTCATCCAAGCGCATTGTGGATTATAGTCACGGATCGATGTTTGACAATCTACTGAATTAAGATTTCTACGTTCTATTATGCATACTAATGTTACGCTGTGAACTTATACCTTAAAGCACCTAACAAACTCAGCTTCTTATGCGTAAAATGAATAGAATAAAGTTCGCGTTTGCCTATTCTGTGTTATGTAGTTAATATCAAGACAGAGAAGATTATTTAATAGACATATATATATATATATAT
>DWTW01003268.1:0-10149 GCA_018246275.1 Papilio slateri
GCTGTGTCCACTAGTATATGTATATAAAACAAAGTCGTGTTAGTTACATCTTTTTAAGTCAAGAACGGCTGTACAGATTTTTTTGATCTATGGTTTATATTTGGTTTTGCATTCGCCCCAATAGCAGAATAACTGATAAAATATTAAAACACGTAAATAAATATATTAAGAATTATCAATCTAGAAATATCAATTGAAATAAATCAAGAGTTTTCTTATACATTTTTCGTATGCGACGTTATCACTGAGGAAAAGACAGAAATTACAAGAAGTATATAATTATACGTGCAACAACAAAACGAAGGGGCTTCAATGAAGGGAATCGACACCTGTGAAACCCATCCAGCAAAATACATAAATTAATTCTAAGGCGGAATAAAGTTTGCCCGACCGGCTAGTGTTACGAAGGTATCTAGGCGACCGAGCTTTGCTTTGTTTTATCCGATATAATTAGTTATTTAAATATATTTTAATATTAGATATTAATTGCGTACTATATAGATAAATCTATAAAGCAAAACCTCATCTCAATACAAAATTTTATCCCAAGCCATAAAGCCGTTTCAGAGATACAAGAAATAAATAAATATATGTACACGAATTGCGCATTAAATATTGCAAGATATTAGTTATTAATTGTAAAATCGTCGATGAAATACAGTCATTGAACTGTTTTAAAAGTGGATAATTTTAAATAATCCTTGTGAAATGAATTATTTGTCTAGAAAAAATACTTAGAGTGACCCATGTCAGTTCTAATGCATCTCGCGTTATGAAACCCTCTTTCTTATCGAAACGGTCTAATGGAACTGCGAAATGGTTTCCAACTTATGACGATAAGACATTGATTAAAAACTTCTATTTTACAGGAATAACACCGTTAGGGTGAAATTTTACTTTACGCATAGATAGATACGCTTAAACAAAACCCTAGAATTTTTATGGTAGAAGTGGGCAAATGTCCATGAGCAAAGACACACCTGATATTAAGTGTCCGTCTCTATTCAGCAACATCTACAATGGATGTAAAACAGTAGTTACAGCCTTCAGAAAGAAGGAAAATGTGAGGAAGAAGGGATAGAATGGGATGGGACCTACGGCTTCTCACTGCTCTACTTCACGCATCCTGTGAGGTCATGGTACATAGCCTGTTGCAGGCTCTACCATCTAAAAGATTTTTGTCTAAATAATTAACGCCACTGCGTTTGTCTAACGTCTAGTTTCACTAAACTACAAAAAACCGACTAGGGTATCCGAAAATCGTGAATAACCATAAAATAAATTGTCAAATCGGGATTAAATTAAATGGGACCAATCTGAAAACAAAAACTATCGATTGCAAAAACATTTTTGAAATCAGTTTGTATGATAAATGTAGAAGTTCTGAGGTAACAAACATACAACAAAAATTGGATCGAGGTAAAATTTAAATAGGACCAAAGTGGAAACAAAAATAGATTGCAAAAAAAATTTAAATCGATTTATAAATGTCGAAGTTCTGAGATAACAAACATACAAAAAAATATAGAGTTATTAAAAATATTGAGAATCAACACCTTTTTTCTAGTTGGTTATAAATGAGGTGAAAATTTAAAAAAAATGTGTAATTAATATTCAACGTTTAAGTTTTTGTATTTTCGATAAAGAAAATATTCTCTTTGTGCATCTGACGAACTAAACTATCAGTGCCTCGTTGAAAGTGCAAAGGAGCTTAAGATATCCCTTTACTTGATTTAGAGACTTAGTCTAAAAAATAATTCTAGTAGTCTTGGGACGAAGGATTTCTTTTTTTTTTTCTTAAATAAGCGGATAGTGATTTTTTATCTCATCCAATAGGGTTCAAATCCTTCAAAGAAAGACGACAAACAGCTGCAAAGTCGAATCAGAATTTTGAAACTACGAATTACTATGAATTTCTAATTAATCTGTGAGATTAATTAAGACTTATTAATTAGTAATTTGTTAATTATTTCTTAACTTCATAATGTCGGCGAACTAACTCGCCACCGACTGACCGCGAAGCCAATTATAACTTTTGCTTGGGAAAATGAAAACGTCATAAACAATGAAAAAGTTCAACGAACAATGTACTATATGTGTAGCATATGTGTACTGAATGCTTTTTGAACTACCATTTTTTATGGAAGAAGGGGGGGGGGCAAACGAGCAAGATGGTCACCTGATGTTAAGTGACCGCTACCCATAGGCATCCACAACCAGCAAATGTCGAAGATGCGTTGGCTACCTATAATGGACAGAGGGCATAGACAAAAACAGGTTATTTCCTTCTTCTATTCGTACTCTTTCCGTCCAATCCTATTCCCCTTTCCATCCTATCACAATTAAGAAAGAATGGGATATGAAAGAGGACTAAAATTGGGCCTCCAGCACCACACTCATCAGACGAAACGCAGAAACGTACCTCTACTTCACGTCTGTCTTCTGTGAGGTCGTGGTATTCCTCGTGCATCAGATGTTGTTGTTGCGGGCTCTACGAACGACAACTCTCTCTCTACTATTATTATTCAACATCAATATACCCACACTAGTGCGTTCGTAGTTGTAGTTGTTGTTGTTCGTAGTTGTAGTTGTTAGTAGTTGCGTAGTTCCACCTGATTGTATACCGCCAAATTCAGCTTGCACTCCGCATCTTGAAACAGAACAGTATTTTTTTTATAGAAGAGCTGTTCATCTGATATTAAGTGACCTCAACCCATAGGCATCCGCAACAAGTTAATGAGTTGCAGATGCGTTGCCTACCTTAAATGGCCGAGGAAAGGGTAATCACAAAAAATATTTCCTTTTTCTATCCATCCCCTCCACAGTCAAACGCCGCGTGTAAGAAGCCGCCTTTAGAAAGATTTTTGAGTGTACGCCGTAGTTCCTACTACAATTACGTAGAAGCGCGTAGCCTCTATGTTGGCTAAAGAATACCTACTGTCACATGTCACAAACTTGTGAAAATAAATATAGCATAAAATGCAAACAGGCGTATCATAGCAGCTCACAGATGCGTTAATCAGTAAGGTACAGGCGAAAAATTTTCTGCGTATCGTAAGTTTTAATGCTAACAAAGTGAAAGTTACGTAGATCGAGTAGGCGGCTCGAGTGAACCGGTCACGCTTGATAGATATTTACACGTCAATGAGTTCTCTGAGCATAGGAGAGCACTTTATTTTCTGTGTTGTCATAGGTTTTCAATAAAAATTATAAATTGGTATTACTCCCACTTTATCATTTTAGTTGTGCTATCCGCGGATCTTTAGATATGATGGGTGCCGAAATGGCTTGCTACGTTTGTCCAGTTTAGCAACATTGAGTCGAATTTTGTCCTCCCCAAAATACGCAGGGTAGCCCGCGCGTTGGCGTCTGGACCCAACGTGGGACCCAACGTGGGGTACCCCCGTACCAAAGCCACCAAAGGTTTTGGTAACATTCCCTGGAGTAAAAATTAATTGAATCCCACTATCAAGCTACTGATAAGGTAAGGGGGAGTTGGGCCTATTTTTGGGATATTTATTGGTAATAAAGTCCCACTGCTCTCGCCAAGGACCAAATGTATGCTGGGATCGCGTAATGCGCACCTTACAATTTTTGGAACAAAAAGAGGGATAACTAACTAACTAACTAGAGTGGCGCAGTGACCCAAAGTGAGTCTTGGCCTTCGACAATACGATTCTCCACTTTCCTCGATCCTGCGTCATCTCCCGCCAGTCTTGAGCGTGAAGTATTGCATGAGGCAAGTCCTTTTCAGCCTCATCTTTCCAGCGATACCTGGGACGGCCGACTGGGCGTCGGCTCGGCCACCACTTCCGCGATTTCTGCATTTTTTCTAATTCGCCATGATCCATCATCTCTCCGCACTGACCCTAGGATTTTTCTTAAAATCTTTCGTTCCGTTACTAACAAACAAAAAGAGGGATGGAGAACTTAAATCTTTAGAAGATTTTTCTCCGCCACCAAAACTTTTTTTGTACTTAGATATCTATACTACCTATAAGTTTTAAAAAATCTGTTTTTGGTATAAATATTGTTCAAATTTTAAGTAATATCATTGTGTAAATTTAATATGGGGACAAATAAACGTTCGGAGCAGGCGTGATGTAACAGCGCGGGCGTGGGGGGCTCAACAGGCAGACGCGTGACCTAATTAAATCTTCGCCTGCACTTTGATATGTAAATCATTACTGGCAACACCGAATACGATAAAAAAACTATGCGCCCTAAATGTGAACTACAACCAGAACTATTTTATACATTTCTAGGAAGCAAGCTCTTTTATTCATTTTATTTCAAGCTAGTGTTTCAGTATGTATAAATAACATAACAAAAAAATTATAAATTATAATGATCTGGTTAATGACATACTAATGAAGGCAATTTCTCCTAACTGACGTACATGCATGTTGAGATATTTACGTGACTATTATGGAAAAGTTATACAAGATCTTAGTAAATAAGAGTTTCTCTCCTACTTCATTGGTAAGAGTATTAACGTGAGTGGGGCGGATCACAAAAGTGGCTTAACTCACTCAATGTGAATTTCACCCGGACTATCAATTTTCTTGCGGCAGCGAGTAGGTAAAGTTAGAAATCTGAGAGTTAAGTTCCTTCTTCCTTCTTTTCTGCTTTCTCTTTTCCCTTCTATCTGCTACCGGCAGTCGCTTAATACTATGGACGTTCATAGTCTGCGACTGCGGCGATCGTTTTCCTGTTAAACCTCCTATTAATCAAAGAATTCCTTTACTTACATGTATATTCGAGTGCGTTCACGTACGTATATTTGAATTAGGTAAAGCCAGACATTGACAAATGTCAAGTGCGGGTACACACTGCGCGCCGAGCGTGCCGCGGAATATATCCATCACGTCTGGCATCGCGGTGTTCCGGTAGGTATGAACCGACGCTATAATACGTATAAAGAAAGCTAAAACTGTCTCTTTTAGAAATTTGAAACGTAAAATTGTACTACAAAAATAACAAGGGTTAATTTGCAGCTGGCTAGCTAAACATTTTTATTTAAAAAATAATAATTGGAAAACGTTTGTACCCTGGGTATAAAGAGAAAGGATTCATTTGCCTGCAATGGGTAAACTAGAGGACCAATTTTAATAATTCCTTCACCATCCGAAAGCTAGATTACCAAGATGCAACATAGAATGTATTTTTTTTATATTCATAATTGGCATTCACTGAGTCGACGCCGGGCACGAACAGATATTTTTGTATGTGACATATTGAATAAAAGCGTATTTATGTTAAATTTATTTATTCAGTGGAAGTTCGAGCGCTGTAAGCGGCCTCAGAATGTCACGTTTGATGAATGACCACAATACTTCATATCAGTACTGGCCAGCCGCGATGTTGTCTTTACAAAAAAAAAACTCGATGATTGCATTAGACTTGTCAGATGTCAGATATAGAGATCATTTTAGATCGAATGGACTAACGTTTCACTAGACTACCATAGATTATCATGGTGGTCTTCCTCGGATACCTCTGTTTGATTCATCAGTGGTGATTATGAGTGGCAGTATCATTTTAAATAATGATAGTAATTTTCAATAATAAGCATTCAATGGTATCCTTGGTAAATTTGGCACAATTCTGCCACACCTCTCTTACTCCTTCTACATCCATACATCTGTGCATAAACGCCTGTTACAGGTACTATTTATATCAATTTTCACCAGTATGTGGCCAATCTGGTCCGTATAAGTTCGTTTACAACGTCCCTCCGAACACTGCCACTCCCTCTTGCAACATAAATTTGCCTTGACACTGTCATCAACATGCTCGAACCAAGGAAGCATAGCTTCACAATGTCTTAATATTTTATATTAATATTTAGTATATATTTATACTTTACGCCTCTATCACAGAGCGCAGTGGTAATATACGAGTAATGAAACATAAACGATCAAATGGCTTGGTGTAAATGAACGATAAAAGTTTTATGCGAGGCGCATCAGGTCGGCGTATTAGCGGCATCAGGCCGGAATGCAATAAAGCGCGTGCAACAAATATCTACACATTAAATTTCATTGCTTATAAAAGTGGTAGATCGGAACTCATATATACGTACCATATACAAAGAATATATATTTAATTCGATAGTTTATAGTACCTAACAGCTACGACGTAAATTGTTGACTCCTTTTTTAGGCAACTTAAAATATACTTTTATTTTACACCGATTGGATGAATTCTTAGGTCACGTGAATATATAATTTATTCACTGAAAAAAAAACAACAGCATTTAAGTAGATAAAGCTCAATGCGACGGTCGGTTTCTTGTATGTAATAAATTGTAACTTGTATGAAATATTTTCAGAATTCTAACTTATATGAATCGCATATTGCATGTAATACGAGCGGCACTTTTGATGCTGTTCAGTATGCAGTAGATTGAGCGGTCCGCACGACCCCTCACGTCGCACGTGATTAATGTCCACAATACGACGTGACACAACATGTAACGACACGCCGCTCCGTACAGACAGCACGTGATGTTGTTTTCACAGCTTTTGAATATAGGTAACTTAAGGTCGAATGTAAGCGCCAATAGCCCAATGGTTGGGCTGCGGACCGCGAAACATGCACAACATGGTCGTGGGTTCGAATCCTGCCATTCGACTATTGTCGTGAACAATGTCCAACCAAGCTTAAAACTTGTTTGGACATGGTTAAAAGAAATGTTAGTAAATTATTTCGATAACCTACTAATATATGCCCGCGGAGGGTTGGCGTCAGGCAGGCTGCCGGCCGTAAAAAAAAACTATAGCCAAAACCTATTACATTATGGACTACGGTCGTAGTGTGCCGACCCCACATAAAGTGAGTGAAGGGCAGGAAGAAAAAGGTCGAATGTAATTTAAACCATCATAATTCTAAGATTAACTGTAACGCAGTTCTATTTACGTAATCCGAACAAAATTATTAATCCTACGATGATCCTTAACTTTGCATATTGTTCAGTTTAAGTTCAGTATCTTCATTACGTTGGGTTTGCACTGACTAAAACCACATCCTATATTACATAATAGAAAAATACGTATAAACTTTTAGAATCTACATAGCATTAAGTTCCTTTTATATTACTAAAACAGTAATTAGCACGAAACATCAGTAGCTCCACCAGAAAATGGATACTTAACTTGTCTCTGTACTCCACCTAAACTCTAGTCGCTTGAATCATGAAACCATAGTTTAAATTGTATCTTTCGATTGTAACAAAAGCAAGTGTAGTGCAGGCTCACTTCGATTTGTTTGATGGACATGTGTTGACGCGGCGAATGAATGCAAGTCGCTGCGTATTGTGTTTATCTACATGCATGCAGTTGCCGTGCAGCAATCTCAAAAGAAAATGAAATATATATACATAAAATGACTGATATATCAACGTACAGCCCAAACTGGACCTCAGATCTATATGATCAATTACATTAAATAGGGTTCAGCTTAGGCTGAACAATCGTCGGTTGGACCGCACCAAAGCGCGTCATTGTGCATTTCGGATATATTTTGTTAGCTTAGGTTGGGCTGGGTTAGATCATTTCGTTCAAATTAAATTGCACAGCCTGTGAAATCGCGGGGCTTAGCTTATAATAGAATAATGCGTTAAAATAATATGAAGCACTACATTTGTTAAAGATCTATTAGTCTATATAGAGTAAAAGAATAAAATCTTACAAAAAGAAAAAGATCGCCATAAAAATAAGTCTCGTGGCGCACTTATCCACTTATTGAGGGCGCAAAGGACTACCCCAACTTTGACCAAACTGTCGGTCCATTCATATATAGTCCATACATTTACGAGTATATTCGTAGGATGGATGAACAAATTATTCTAGAATGATCAGGTAGCGGTAGCGACGTAGCGTAGACAAACTAATTAGTCGTATGACAATATGCCTTACAAAGCATAGCCACCCAGCTTGTCAGTAATTTATCATCCGCTTGCCTTACGTTTTGCATAGAACGGAGTATATTCTAGCTAAATATTTTACCGCAAAAACATAGTGAGCAAGATGCCTGCAAGTAGAAATAAAAAAACTACTGTAAATTATACAAAATACTTTCTTCCTTTTTGTTCTTCTTTTTGCCAGCGATATCAATCGTTAAAACAAATTACAATTCACCAGAAAACCAAATTAAGCTAATTATTTGTTGCGATCGATACTATGCGAAATATACGATTCAGCTTGTACACAATATTATGTCTAATTATTGACGTTCACAGGAAGTCGAATTGTATTACGTCCACGCGCTTGATGCCCTCACTGGTTCGGCGCCCGGCGTCGCCCGCCGTAAGTAATTTATTTACCAGCGGGACCTCACTCGCCTCAACGCGTAACAACATTACAGCCGCTAACTGCCTTTTGTTTGAACGAATCTAATACCACCTTACTCCACTATAAGGACAATGAAATAACTTTTCAAACATTGCTCTATGAATAATATTTTCATTAGCTTTGACCGTTTTGTGCTTTTTGTAGTAATCGCGGAAATCGGATTTCGATTGGTGATGGAATTTTGCATAAATAGTTTTTGGCAAGTTACCGCTCTGGTTGCGACCTGTAAATTTGCGAAATATTAGTAGTTTTTGATCAGTATATGCAAATAAAATCATCAGTCAGAAAAATGTGTGTCCAAAACTGGAATATATATGCTACATAACTACTACAAATACATATAAAACCAAACTATTTTTTAGATCCTTATAAAAAGGAAACGATAAAAATGTTCGCAATAAACGCAGCAAAGTTATTTGCATAGCCGAGCTCAATAAAGTTCATAACACGTTCGCGTTGAATCCATGTTAAAGCAAACTCATTAGTTAAAGGAAGCCCGCTTCCAGAGACTTCCTTGCATAACAAGCAATTTAAAAGAGATAAAAGCTTTCGTTCAAAGGTCCCTTCAATGGAAAACTACTTTTATTTCCCAGCGTCTCTTACTTTAATTTCATATTATTAATTTTAATTTTCAATTTACTATAAGCTGGGTAACATCGGTCTTATTTCGTTACAACTTGAATGGGAAACCTCTATAGTTTAGGACCAATAAAACTTAGGTTCTAAACTACTTTATTTTAATATAATCTGTAATATCTATTGGATTGCTAGCCTCGTCTACGTAATAAAAGTATAACACGTCCAATCTGGCTTATGATTTGATTACAACATCAAGAAGTCCAGGGGTGAATTCGAGTATTATTTACCTACCCAATGTTGTTAACAACCGTGTAACAATGGAATTGATTATTTTACTAATCGACTGTACCATAAAGATTCGTCGATGGAACGCCGTTATGACTGTATTATGACAACTTTATGGAGTTGTGTGTACATTCACTTGACAGCTACCGAGTCGTAATGGCCGCGCTTCAAGTAAAAGAGGTGTCTCGTATCAAGTGTCAGTAATGTTTTATTAAAATCCCGATGTCTTATTTTAAAAAAAGCTTTCTTTCAGTTGTTTTCATCCTTTATTTGAATCTTACTATGATCTTCCTTTCCTTATCTGTTTCTTCGTAAATTCCCGTTAATAAAGTTAAACGCAAATGAGTTGTCAATACAACCTTAATGAACAGCGGTGGTTTTCCGTAGCGTTTATTTTGAACTTTACCTATTTTGAAATATCGTTAATTAAATTTGTGGTGGTAATCAACTCTAGAATTAATATGTAATATTCCATCATAATGAAGTCATTATATTTCATCGTATATATTTTGCCAGCTTTAGAAATTTAGAATGAGTAATTGTATTGTACAGCGTGAAATATTTTGTTTGTCTAATTGAACTAATAGACTGTTACTTTATTACCTACACAATTTTTGTAACCCTACTGTGGTTGAAAGGTATAGATATTGCTATCCATTTAATGTGTTATTTTAGTTTATCATTGAACTAAACGATCATTAGTTCTATTTTTGAGAAAAAGCGCTTGACTTTTTCACTCGAAAACTAGCAATAACTATGAAATGCTATTTTTGAGATCTTGCAATATAACATTTAAAAAGACTGTTTTAATTACTCACAATTCATTATACCAGTAAGCAATAAATCCTTACTTACGTTTTGACATCTGTCAAATGAAAATAAAAAACTTGTCTCACCTCACCGTTGACAATTTTTCATATGTGTATATTTT
>DWTW01003269.1:0-10148 GCA_018246275.1 Papilio slateri
GGAATATATAGAGCCTGGTCTCATCGGCCATCCGTTCTACGAGAATACCTGTTGTTAATATCCAAATCGCAGCTGTGTGCCGCCGCCTCCTTGCTAAAGGGCGAGACGATCTTCCCAATCGAAAATGGTAATACAAAAGAGGCATATAAAATGATCGAAATGAATGTCGGTGGAATTTCAATAAGTTATAAGGCCGTATTTTTTTGAGAGATAATAAATCTAGTGCAAGCTTAAATATTAAATTGGTACTTATTAAATAAATGAATCAAGAAGTCAAGTATCTACTGTCTGCGTCTCCCGAAAGACGATACGAGAAAGGCGCACGCGGTCGCTATTTGGAACAGACAGGCCGTGAAGAAGCAGGTCCTGTACTCGTAGTTGTAGACCAGCGACCATATCATGATGGCGACGCCGACGATGACGTTGGCGGCGGTGGCGGTGGCCGTGCCGTCGAACTCGTTGAAGCTACTGCTGTAGAGAGGCTGCTGCAAGATCCCGGACGCGGCCGTCGAGAAGCTGGCCAACATGCACCACACCACCAAGAAACTCCTGTTCCCGGTTAAGGTTATCCCTGGAAATAAAGGACGATAATTGTTCTACACGTTTCTGAAAATCGGGTCCAGGAAATGTTCCGGTTTAACTGATAGCAGTGTTAGAAACGATTTTTGGCAAATCAAGTCTGAGATTGCAGTTTTGTATCTTATTTTATAGTTTAGTTATCTTATTTTATTAACTTAGTTTTTGTCTTTAAAATGATACCAACATTAATTTCACCTGCAACGTGTGTTATTTAAAACCGGATAAGTTGCTTCCACGTTTATTCTTTATCATATATTTAAGTATATTCGACTGACTCGAAACTATACTCGCGATAATAGTATTTATAATATATACCATAGAAACCGATGGCGCCACATGCGCAGAAAGCGGCGCACAGCCGCGCCTTGTGGTTGAAGGAGCTCGGCAGCACCACACACAGCACTATGAAGCACAGCGCCGCGCCGTGCCCCACCGCGACCAGTGTCGACACCTGAAGTGAACGGTGAAAAAAAAACTATGAAACGTCTTCTATTTTTCTACCCATCTAACCCATCCGGTAACTTGAATTTGAAGCTGGCAACTTTACCTAAGTATGGCCCAAGTCGAAGTTATCAAGGAAGCTTACGAGCTTATATACCGTTAAAGATGCTTAGGCTAAACATCTTTAGCTTAAGTCAGGTAAAACTGCAGATTCCTCGTTAGACAAAGAGTGACAAGTTACAAAAAAAACATTCTTTATATTAAAAAAAAACTCTTACTTACCGACCAGATGTTCATTGAGGGATTCTGTTCCCATATTAGCGGCGGGAAGACCACTCCAAGTATAAGTATCGAATAAGTCGTACACAGATGCAGTAGTGTATACAGATAGAAATTTAAATCTAGCAGCATGTTCTTTATCGTTATGAAGTCTTTCTTTAAAGACGCCGTTCTTCTAGCCGTCCCGGGAGTCACCTCTGCCGAGAAGACCAGACCATTCTGCGGCGCGTCCACTGTAGTCTCCCGATATAACGGTTGAGGGTTTTGTGCTTCTCTCTCTATACTCGTCAGCTCCCTATATCCACTGATCCTACTGTAGCTGTTCACGTCCAAAGATCCAAAATCTGAAGAAAATCGATTTGAAGACGCCGCGCTATCGGCAAACATTGTACTAAAATCGGAAGAGAACCTTTGTTCTCGCGCTGTTCCATTCTCACGGAGCTGTACAGATGGATCAAGAATTTCTCTCGCGTTTTTTCTCGAATTAAAAACCACAACGTCGTTGTTATCCTCGTCTTGCGCGAGGTTCGTGTTGCCCTCCGGCGGTGCGGGAAGATTATTCGGGGCCGCGGGTTGATTTCCGTTCCGCCGCTGGTTCGAGTAGATGACTTCGTCCTCATCTTCGACGGCATCACGTAACATATTGTAGGTCGTCCTGATCACCTTCTCGATGTAAATCGGGCGGGAGTACGCGGCTAAGAACAGGCAGTTCTGCATCATGATCGCTCCGTATATCATGACGACGATATCGCCCGTGTACACGGTACAGAGGTAGCCCACCAGGAGCGGCACCAGGCAGTTGCCCACGGAGGGGGCCACGCGCACTATACGTTGTGCGGTCGTCAGCTTCTCTCGGAAGTAGTGCGTTACAATTATATCCGTCTGCTGTCCGGTAAGGGCGCAACCGATGCCTAAAAACAATAAATTGTAGTTTTATCCACGTGAAAAAATGTAAAATGCTTATGAGTTCGTAGTTTGTTAGTATAAATGTTGAAAAAGAATTATTGATGTTGTAATTTAGTTTCGTTTTAACTATATTCTAAGAAAGCAAGAAAAGTTTAATTTATATGTACGAAAAAGCGATTTTAATAATTTATCACAAACTATTCTGAAACGATTATAGAAAGTTAAAGTGATGTGTATGAAGTTTCCCATAAATTAGTATGATCGGATAAGAAATTAACATCTCGATATGTGTGTATGCAAAGTGTACCCAAATTAAAATATAATATGACCAAAATTGAGGAAGGCCTATCCAGTAGTAAGCGTCGTGTATTTTATATACTATAGTGATAAAGCATAACTTAGATAATTTAACATGTTGTTTGTATGTGACAGCAAGTTTAAAAGCCGTTTATAACGATAGGAACCACGCCTAAATACCTAGAACAAAAAGGTATCAGTAAATTTGTCAAACACTTATGATGAATACACAATTTTTGTATCATTTGAAAAGAAAACAGTAATAGGAACATCGAGTTCCTATTTTCATTTAGTTAAATATTTTCTTATATTATAAGTTTTCACATACGTGACCTACATACCTACATATGACATTTATATGATATCCAAATGAAATACACATTTGCGTTATTGAGGTTTGAGTTGTTTGTATACTTTCCCCTGCATTTTACCTATTTATAACTTGTCTCGATTTAAAATTTAAGGCACCTAGTTAGTCGCCGTCCTTACTCCGTTGTAAGCATAATAGGTATAGCTAATCAGATACCAAATGTTAGGTTTACACGGTGCCAAAAAACAAATTAATATATGAAAATAAAATTTACCTGCGAAAATTCCTGAAAAAATATTTACAATATGGTCATTACTATACGCGCTTGTCGAGTAACTAGACAGCAAAACACCAGCCACAGTCAAACAAAGTCCAGAAAGAGCAATGACTCTTGGCATATTAAAAATCTTCACCATTGCCCTGCACCAAGATTCTAATAGGAGTCTTAATATCACCATAATTACAGGCACCAAAGCTATGTCCACGTCCCATATTTTCATTAATTCTCCTTCCTCGTGGTCTTCTTCCCTGATTGCTTTCAAAATGATGAGGCCATATAAACTTAAAACAGAAGGTACAGTTACATGATATACCGCCGCAGCAAAGACAATCAGCCAGCCATATCCACCATCAGGGGGTGTCGGGCCGATCTCAGGCTGAGACGCTACAATTCTGTCTAAATGCAGATCTTCAACCCGATCTCCCCTCTCCGATCTGTTAACGTTTGTGTTGGTTTGTGTGTCCATGTTTTACACGATAAACAAAAACGACAGTAAATTCATGTCGAAAATGAGGTGTTCAATGAGTTATCTATAAGCGAGAACGTTTTATCTTATCACTATCTTGTCGCGTAATCTAATGCTCTATATTTTTTAAAACTAGCGCCAATTGTTTGTTTTCATTGTTGATAAATGACACTTTTAAAAATACTATACCATATGAAATTTAACCACACTTATTTATTTTATTATATTATGATCAATAAAAAAACATACTTTTTTATACTACTACATTATTACTTTTCTGAACGTTTCGACAATGTTATGCGACCGCGTGAAAATGTTAAGACCCAACATGCAAAGATCTAACTGAAGAAAGAGACAGAGTTATTGCTTGCGCTGTGGAAAAAGATAGACGGACAATACACATAACTGACACAGGAAAGTTACAATTTCCAATGTCGTGTAATCTTAAAGTTTATTCTGATTTCGTTTGACCGATATCTGTAAAAGACGCTCCTATTAGAAAATACCCATAAAATATCAATAATGCAATGGTAAATTCCGTTTTCGTTACTAAGACAACGGATCCATAAAGTGATCAACATAGTGTGATGTCATATTTATTAATTTTCTCTCAAGAAATTATGATTTGTTATATGCATACTTCCGTCGAGCCCAAGCATTTTAATTGCTCTGGTTCGGTGGTTTGATTTCATGGTGGATTATTTTAGGTTCAGGCGTGTAATTGCTCATGGGTAAGGACCGGGAGCCGATAATAACTGTACAAAAAGTTAGCTATGGAGACTGAATCCGTGAGATCTGAGCTGAGCAGCCGATCGCGGCGCAGTTCACGACACCGGCAGCACACGCACAGAAGCACACGGTAACTTTTTACTGCTCACAAATGTATAGAAAAGTGATTTTAATTTTGCTTAACCTAATGATTGCCTTATTAGTAAGGTGTTTACACTATAGTCATAAAAAACCCACTGAGGATGATATTCATGTATCTATTTCGGAGATACTAGTTTTGTTTACCTTAACCTAATTAGATATGTTTACCTCGGACTTCATCTATAACTTTCAGTATATATCAATAAACAGCTGTAGAGAATTGTTGAGAGAATTGGTTTTATTATTTACTTATTTTTTATTTGCTTTTCATTCAATACACATTTTTTTTCAGAAGTACTAAATCTCAAAGAAAAGACTGTGGCGACAACATAATGGCACCATTTCAAACCAGTGTTAACATTAATCCAGAGATTGGCCGCGATGGTCAAGAGGTCATTGAGGTCCAGATCCTCCCACAAGATGAAAACTGGGGAGAGAACACAACTGCTGTAACTGGAAACACATCTGAAGGTTCACAATCCATGGAAGATGTTAGCAACTGGCCTATAGAATCAGACAGTGGGATAGGTATTGTTTGTTCCAGGTATTTTGGAACAACAATAGCTTTAGGACTGTCTTTTGTATCATTTGTGAGTCCATTAGCTATGGTAGTGCTGCCAAAAATTGGGTTTTTCCCCGGATTGACTGACAACATAGCCATTCAACCTAGCCAAAGGATACAGTTATTATCATGTACAGCTGAATGTAAAGGAATTCTGCTGTCGTTAGCATTTAAATTAGTTTTACTAGCAATAGGAGCATGGGCTGTGTTTCTGAGGCCACGCAATGCTATCTTACCACGGATATTTGTTTTTAGAGCGATGACCCTAGTCATCCTTGCTGTCTGTACGTTTTCGTACTGGTTGTTTTATATTGTACAGATTACGGAAGCAACAAAGGCATTAGCCCTCGGAGAGGAGGCTGTAGATTATAACTCTTTGGTATCTTATGTATCGAGTTTTTCTGATACATTGCTATTTATACATTATATAGCTGTAATTTTAATAGAAATACGACATTTAGAGCCAGTGTATTATATTAAGATAGTTAGAAGCCCCGACGGGGAGAGCAGATCATATGCCATAGGACAACTGAGCATTCAGAGAGCTGCCATATGGGTGCTGCAAAAGTACTACACTGAGTTTCCAATATATAATCCATATTTAGAAAAGATTCCAATATCAAAATCTCAAAGAAAGGCACAATCCAGTATTAAGTTCTATGAAGTTGACGGGTCTACGGCAAATACTCCATCGGGGCAGCCACGGTGAGTAATTTTTATTCACACGTGTTATTTGAATAATGGCTTACAGCCCCTTATTTCAGTAGTTTTTATAGACGGTGGCAAACTAGCAAGTGGTTCAACTGATATCAAGTGAATGCAACAAGCTAATGAGTTGCAGATGCGTAACCTACCTTTAAAGAGCAAAGAAGGGGATAAACAGAAGAATGATTTCCTTTTCCTATTTATCCTCTCACCCGTAGAATTTGTACACGGTGCCTCCAACACCTCACCACCAAACGAAATGCAGACTTATACTTCACACCTGTCTTCGGTGCTCTACCTATTCCTGTAACAGATGTTGTCGCGGGCTCTAGCACTGTGTTGCTTTCTCTCAACTAATAAAGTGCAATATATTTAATGTGTTGTGAACAAAAGAATAAACTCTGGTATCTTGCCTAGATACCAGAGTGCAGGACGATTGTTTTGTCAGTCTTACTTAACTATTACAGCTGTAATGGATGATTTTGGGTGACATTATCTTATGATTTTGGTTGCTTAATATCAGATTAACCTATAATGTGGTAACTTTTTACATCAATTTTAAAGTTGAGATTGGTGTTTGCCCAGTTCGACGACGGGTTCGTGCACGGGCAGCGGCGGGCGGCGGCGCGACTCGGGATCGGCGCATAACGAGCGCTACTACGAGGAGGCGGAGCGTGCGCGACGCGTGCGCAAGCGGCGGGCGCGCCTGCTCACCGCCGCAGAGGACGCCTTCGCCCACGTGCGTCGCGTGCGCGTCTCCGGCGGACTCGGTCAGTAAACCCCACACATATCACATTCACATAACTTCCTAACCATTATTCATGAGATAGTAGTAGAAATAGTACCAAAGAGACGTATAAGGTGCCTATTTTAGGCACTTTGACATGTAGACAATTCCCTGAAGAATTCCAGCAATTCTTTACTATTGATCTGTAGGAGTGACTCTGGCTAAGTAAGATAGTTTGCTCATGGCAGATTAAAGAACGGCAATATTATGGGAAGTTATTACCGACGACAATGACTATAGAATAGTACGTATAGGAAGTTAAAAGTGCTAGAAGAGATTGCAACATGATCCATAAGTCTCAAGTAATTTTTTTTGTCAATATAAGATCATGAGTTATTGAGGTAGCCGTCCGTACTAACTTACGTCTGCTACAGTCGGGACTGGAGCAGAACAACCGGGATGCAGTCGCGTTTGCAATGCTATAGGTGACTCCACTGCGGATTTTATTTGAGGGACAGCCGACAATTACCTGTACATAATATTTTTTCCTGAATGTATCATGAGGAAGCGAATACCTTTGTAGCTCAAGGATGGATAACCTTTGCTTTGCAGAAGTGAGTTTTGTGGAATGATGTTGAAAACATATTTTTAATTCTGATGATTTAATTCTCTGAGATGTTGTGTTGTGACTTTGTTAATTCAGAGTGTGTGTCTATGTGTTGTAGGTGGCTCGCTGGGGCCGCGCGAGGCGGCGCAGGCGGTGTTCCCGTCCCTCGCCCGTGCCCTGCAGAAGTACCTGCGCGCCACGCGACAGCAGCCACGACACTCTGCTGATTCTGTACGTAATCTATACTAGATTTGTACGCTCCAATGAGTGCATACTAGTTCTCCTGTTCCTTAGCTGAAGAATGTTAAGTGTTGAATTAATTTCAATGTTGAGAATATGAGTTACACTTGTTGAGTTGACATGGAAGTATTGTTGATTGCAGGTGCTGGCGCATCTCGCGCGCTGCCTGTCGCAGGACGCGTCCCCGCGCGCCTTCCTCGAGCCCTTCTTGGTGGAGGGGCCGGTTCTGTCCGCCGAACAGGAGACCAGGCCGCTGCAGCGTTGGTCTCTGGTCTCCGACGAGCTTCTGGCGCGCCCTCTCGCTGACAACATCGACTTCCAGCTGCGACAGGGTGACATTTCCCTGATCTGTTCCATCAAGCGCTTGCCCAAGTTCAGCTTCACGGAGGAAGTGGTGGACCCCAAGAGCAACAGGTTCGTGCTGCGGCTCAATTCGGAGACGTCCGTCTGACAGGAGGAGTGCTCGGCGCGCAGCGACCTGCGCCTCGTCTGACAGTAGCCGCGAGCTGCTGCCGCTGCTCATCAGCTCGTAACGAAACAAACGATGTCACCACACCTGCACGTGAGTTAGCTTGACACGCCAATGTTTGTCATAGTTGGAAGTTAACCGCGCCGCACCCTCTGCGGAATGGCGACATAACTTGTCCCACTCACTGACCATCGCATTGGTCTAACAATGGTAAATGGTAGCTGTCAGCGGTTGTGCAGTTTTTATTACCAAATTAAAATTTGTTTTGTACATTAGTGTACGATAGAGGGCGTCCGGTGGCCTGCGGGACGATCAGAATGTCGCCCTGCGCACGGAATGTTGCTACAGCTAAAATGATATTGCGGAGAAACCAAAAAAATGTCAGATTAAGAAATAAATTATCAATGCGGTTGTATTTTATTCAGGAATTGTGCGATGTCGACTTTTGAATTAGAAGTATGTCAATAATGTATGTACGATGTGAAGCCATTTAAAAGACTTTTTTTGCATTTAACTTTGATATGTAACTGTTTATACATTTTTTAACTGTATTTTGAATATGTACCTGCTAAGTAACAAATAATTAGTTTATAATATTCAAGCGTGCACAAGTTGTACGTAAGTATAACTTTTGTGTTAGGATAGGTATTACATGAGAACAATGTTGTCCCGGTCCACGTGCGACACGGACAACTGGCGCCGTGTGGTCACGTTCAGACAGCGGTCCGACCGACACTAACGACTGCGAGAGAAAGGATCTACACATCGAATCCGGTTCATATATTTTATGTCATATGTGTACTCAACATATTTGACAAGGTCGTATGTATCATACGTAACATATATATTTAAGGAGAAATACATATTTTTTTTTCAAATGTACATGTTGACAATTTAGGCTTGAATCAAAAGTCCACAAAAAGTGTGCGTAAGGCAACTATTTTATAACTTTACAACTAATGTTTTGTCGTAAACAAAATCAATTAATACCGATTTTTACTCAAAATTCGGACCTTTACAAACGAATCCAGCGTTCAGCCAATCGAATTATGGACTTGTACATATCAAATTCAGCCTTTTAAAAATCTAATTCGGACATTTTCGTATCAATTTGATTTGTAAACGTCCGAATCTGAAGTACAATAATCTTTTTTGCGGCAATTTCTATCTGATGTAAATCTATATATGCATTGTTTCATGTAACTCAATTATCAAATAGGAAAAGAGTAAAAAAAATATTAGTAAGGTGCTTCAGTGCTTCGATAAATATTAAATGCTATGCGGAGTGGTTGACAAAGTGGACGTTGTACGTGGTGATAGACCGAAGGCCCGGCCGGCGCCGCGCGGCGCGCCTTGTCGCGCGTCCATGTGCCGCCGAACAATTGTAAGTGCATTTCCGTAATCTACAAGAGATTAAAGACATATCATAGGTTAAATATTTATTAATAGAGTAAGGTACCTTCGTGGGCCTCACGTCAGTCGTGGGTTGCGTGGGAGCTGATTAGATGTGATGTATCAGGGATAGCGATGTTCATAATGCACAAACATGAACGTTAGTCTAATGTATGTGGACTTTTGATTTGATGAACTCTGCGTTGCGTGGGGAGCGGGTAGCGGGTAGCGATCGCTGCCTGTCTATATACAGCGCAGTTTTATATTCAGCTTATCTGACTCACAGACTGCCTTATAATTTAGAATATTGTTTAGATTGTAAACGGTTCTAAATTTTATTAAATGAATCTCGTAAGAAAATTTAGATTGAATTGAAAAGTGTCGTAATCTCTTTGTAGTGTGATGGCAGTGTTTTGTATGAGGTCGCAGAGCGGCGGTGCGTGCGCGTGCGCGGCCGCGGCGGTCCAAGACTGAGGTCAGCCTTGTATCCAGTATGAAGTTGATCCCGTTTATAATAGTAAATTACGGTTTAGTGACACTACTCTAAGGTCATATCAGCTTTCACAAGGCACGAGATGTGGACACCGTCGCTGTATATAAATTCTATATTTAGAATGTTTAACTTTACTCTGGAGGCTGTAAGCAATGCAAAGATAGATTTTTTTTACGAAAATTTGTCACGTTGAAATTTTTATATAAGATTCTGGAGGATTTTTTTCAAATGCTTTTGGAACTTTCTAAAACCTGTCACTTTGCGATGATTTTCACTATGGCGTGTTCTCGTTCGTTAAACAAAAAGAATTGTAAAGAGAACACAAGGGCTTCGGATACTTACAGTAACGATTTGTGTCCAGTGATGTTACGGCGGAAATGAATATGTACGCTAGTCCCAAGTGAACGTAACATATTTAATAAAATTTTTGCCCAAATGTTTTGGAGCCGAGCGACGCTTTCGCCTGCTACAAGGGGTGGGGGGGGGGTTAAAACAAAAAAATTAATGAAAATAAAACAAAAAAAA
>DWTW01003270.1:0-10148 GCA_018246275.1 Papilio slateri
AGGCTTGAATCCGGTATTCGACAAATGTGTTGTGATTCAACGTAATAAAAGCTTAAGTAGAATTGGAATAGTAAAAAAAAGTTAATAAAATGTGATTACAACATTTGTTCACGTTCTTATTAAAAAAAAAGTAGTAATAAATGCGTATTTTCTCCGTGAGAATTCGCACAACAGCCATTTATGTAATAATTTGCTAATTTTCGGATTCTTGTGCACAAAAATCATTAGTTTGTAAGTTATGTACTCCCGAGAGTTCGGTAACATGGTGTGGTCCTGAGTTGCTATAGCACTGCAGAGGCACAAGGGAAGTCCTATCTTCCCAGGGTCGCGCAGAAACTCGGTGCAAAGAGGTTTTCTTATGTTACTATAGAGCCCGGAGCCCTCTCCCGTGCACTTTATGGTGGCCTATAGGGTGGTTTTATGAGTATAATTTCACATAGCCATGTCTTTCATCTTCAAAAGCATATCTATAGAAGATTCTCCCCCGATATAAAAAAAATCCAATGCTAATTATACCAGTGCGTTAGTTTTTGTAATACATAAAAGCATCGGTTCAAAACTACCAGTTAGACAGGAAAGGTACACGCCTTCTTAGTAAAGTTACATACCTTTAATAAATAATTCATTATTACAACTTTTTTACTGTAATTATAAAGGTTATGTGTAATTAGCAATTCTGGATCTAGATTTTTTTAGGACTGCTACCCCTCCCCTAATTTATTTTGTTAGTCTCCTTTTACAAAGGACACTATACTAATTTGAATTTTACTGCCCGTCTATCCTACCAACATAAGTTCTAAGAATGATACACACCTTGAAACAATAGACAAATAAGATAGAAAAAAGGATACTGAGTGCCGAATAAGTGCAAATACTTCAAGTTCACGTGTCACACTATTCTACTATCATGACAAAAAAGATATAAAAGACATTTTACCTTATTGTGAAGTAGTTTGAATGTATATAACGACATAAGCAATAAAGGTATGTGCGGAACAAACAGATTTAGTTTTCTCCGCGCCACCCGCGGTTTTTCACTTCATCTAATTCGGCGTTTATAGTTGGGATAGTGCGAATAGGGCCATAAAGAGAACCATAAAAACGTTCTCTTGCGTCCATACTTCAACAGCTGACTTTATGAGTTCGCTCTCTGATTTGCTGCGATCGCAATATAGTTAACGCGAGCAAAAAATTTAACGCTCCGTAGTAGGCGAGTTCTTAAAACAATAAATTGAATTAGATACGAAAGACTTTGCCGGGTATTCGGAGCAATAAAACCCATCCGACATAATTTATATCGTTCATTTTGGAAGATAAGTCGGCAACGAAAGCTCCCGGAGGCTCCGAAACACGGCACGGGTCCGGGGGAAGTAACCTCGTTACTTACGGATAGGACGAGCGCCGACTAGATTTTGCAAACGAGAGCCGCTCGGTAATTCATTGCCTGCAACCGACGGCGAGCAGCGGCGGTACGGCGACCGATCATTTGTACAGACTGCGGCCGGACTCGTGATTACAGACACTCGTGCAACGGCCCGATTCAACCTATACATTCTCATTGATCTACGCTCAACGAACACATTATGAGCATAAAGTACAAGCCCCGAAAGTTCCGGCCGAGGGTGCAACAACAGATGAAATTTAGTATTCGGGACTTAGTTTATCGCTTTGATCAGAGATTATTAATAATATTTCGAGTCGAGATATTTACGAGCGAAGCGGAATATTAAATTCCCGAAGTATTTTAATAATTAAATTAATAAAAGGCTCAACTACGGCGTCGGTTTCCTGTATACCGTATGTACCAGGCTTCCACTAGGTTCCCTCTTCACTAGTACATCCAAAAATGGGAGAGTTCCATCTATTTCCTCCTCCGTCGTAAAAAGTATCTTTGGATGTATTTTGTTTAGATGGTCCAATAGTTGGTTTACGCCTTGCCTGGAGACTATGACAAACACATCGTCTACATATCTCCACCAGTATCTTGGTTTTAATGGCGCACTCTTTAACGGTTCCTCCTCGAAATGTTCCATAAATATGTTGGCCACAACTGGTGCTATTGGTGAGCCCATTGCCACTCGCATCCACTATTTGTAGATAGAAATCCCCCCGCCAGAAAAAATAGCCACTCGTAAGGCAAAAGTCTATCAATCCTAGGTACTCAGTAGGTACTTGTTAACGATCATCAATTGTTTTATTATATCAATAGTTTCTGCTACTGTTACATTGGTGAATAGAGACGCTACGTCGAAACTGACCATTATCTCATCGTCTTGGATTTTAACGTCCTCCAATAGATTGATGAAATGTGTGGAGTCTCTTACAAAGCTCGTTGTTTTTCCAGTTACTGTCTGCAATATCCATAATAATATGAAGAAGGACCTCCGACAGGTCCGAAATTTGTCGGTACCAACATACATTTTATAAAAAGTTAATAATGTCTCACGAAAGTTTTAATAATTTTATATAGTCACCTGCGGGCCGCTTGTCAGTGGGCAGCGTGTCTGCGCGCGCGTCGAGCCCGCCGGCGCCGGCCAACCGTCGCACGCCGGCCGCCAGCGCCGCCGCACCGCCCAGCTGCTGCGCCGCCACCTCTACCACGTCGCACCACACCTGTGTACACACATATACACACGCTATTTATACTGTGCTAGATCCACGTGATAACTTCGCTGTCGCACTACGGTTTGACAGGGACCTCATAGAATGTCTGAAATGTCTCGTAACTGACCAACTCGCTGTCGTTGACGTCGTCGTCGCCGGCGGGCGCGGGCACGTTGAGCCAGTAGCTGGCGCTGAGCCGCTCGTCGGCCGCGTCGCCCGCGCCGTGGAGGCTGCGAGCGGCGAACTGCGCCACCAGCGACTGCGGCGCCGGCACCACGGTGTCCGCCACTTCCACAGGAGGGTCGTCACTCGGCTTATACTTCTTCAGTTGGGTAGCTAGAAAGCTCGCATTGGATATAGCTTCTTCGTCGGAATTGCGACCCTAGAACCAGATGTACAAAATGATTGTAAGAAGATAAATTTGTTATTAGTTGAAATGAGCCCAAACATAAACTTACTCCTATTTATGTGAGGCAGCAGGTGGTTGGTGTTTACCAAGTTTAGTTCAGTAAATGTCTACTTATGATACGCTAAGTACTATATGTACTCGTATGTCACAGATTCGAATGTAGGCAACTAAGTAATTTAACAAATTCAATCAAAAAATAAAGAAAAGAGGATATATAGATATAGTGAGGAAAGATTTTCCTTCGTAAGTTTTCGGAAAAGTTCGTATTTATCGTGCTCTCTCAAATAGCTTCAGTACCCATCTTATACAATGACATTATTCATTTTGAGATTTGACACTAAACAATAAAGTTCCGTATTAATGGATATGAAGATGTCACTCATTTAATACGATCATTCATTGACAGTTCGGGTGTCATAGTATTCCGATAAAGATACGAGTTTTCCCGAAGGAAATTAATTTCTCACTACATCTATAGATGTACCTTAAGAACTTGTTCCAAGGTGAACGCTGGATGATTCTGATCAGGCTCCGAGTAGCCAACCATGTCCGCCATCTCGGCCACGGTCAGGAGGCTTCTCCTGCCGGCTGGCCCCTCGCCCTCATCAACTTTTAAAATCCTAATCAAATCGATGTACAGATTCAGACATTCCGACCTATCTTCGCCGAGACAATCCAATGCCCATTTAAAGTACTTTCCGAGAGCCTCTCTTTTCTTCGGTATGAATTTTCTAAACTGTTGAAAACCGTATTCATGCTCAGTCATTACGAAATAAGCGCGTAGGACCGACGACGCCACCGCGTACGTTTTAGACGTGGATTCGAGGCAAACGGCTGTCGCCTCGAGGAATGCGTTCAGAGCTTCTTTATTTGGGATCGAATTTGCCAATAAAAGTTCCACCGAGGCATTCGTAGGAATCAACGTGACTTCCATGTCGCAGAAGGCGGCCAGCGCGTGCGCAGCGAATTCCTGGGCGGTCACCTGCTCGCTCGTCGGGTTCGGTAAACTTAGAACTCCGCACAGCGCCACTTGTAAATCGGTCGACTTCGGTCCGCCACCGTTCATCGTGTGCAGCACGGCGCATTTAACCGGCGCATGCGATACTAGACAAGCCAGGAAACCGATGACTCTGGCGCAGCTGGGGGTCGGTGGCTCGCCGGACTTTAATTCCTTGATGACGGCACCGACCGCGGCGCGGGCGACCGTGGCGGCCGTGTTGGGTGCTAGATCTGCGATCTGGACACAAACGCGGCGCAACATGTGTACTACCGGTCTATAGGTCGACATGCATATTATTTGAATCATATCTGTCAAATCGTTAGTCAAAGCGTGGAGATGAGCCGACCACAGCCTTCTTTCGTTCGACGCGTCCTCCAATTCCCTCGCGGTCGGAGCCGACTTAGTCTGCATCGGCAGTGGCAGTGGCAACAGTTCAGAGAACACTAGGAGGCCGGACACGAAGGTGTAGGGCGCCGTCATGGTGTACTGTATTACTTCGGAACACAGCGATGTCCACGGGCCGCGACGGATGGAATCCCCGTCGTTCGCGTCGTCGGCTATCGGCTGAGCGTACGCTAGCAGCGCTTTCACGGAAGCCTCTGCCGCTTTCGACGCGGTCCTAAATCCGATGGAGCCGGCGGGGTAGGCTTTGGCCAGGCCGTACGTTTTTAATAAAACAGGGGCCGCCGTCAAGTCCCGAAACCGCGACCCTCGGCACCGCACCACCCTCGCCAGCATCTCGTCCAGTAGTCGTAGGCAGGGCAGCAGTATTTGTGCCAGTTGCAGACCTTTCATTGAGGCGAAGAATGACGTATGCATACATGGTTGTTCGAAATGCGTGGCCAAGCGATCGAGGATGCCGACCAAATGAGAGACGCCGTCCAACGAAATAAGTTGTAAGACGTTGTATTTGTATTTAAGTTGGACAAATTCTTCCGTGGCCGATTCTGAGACGAACGACACGTTCATCTCTTTGTCCGAAATACAGAAGTGACTCAGAATTCTAAGGCAAGTAGTCAATTCACCTGGAAGATCGGGGGCGTGTTCGGAGGTTACTTTTAAAACTTCGACACATTCCGCCATGTCGTCTCCTGTGAAAAGATTCATTTTTTCGGCAGGTTTCAAATACGGAATGACTTCTTGAAGAACACTGGACACGCTGGGCTCAAACTTCTCATGCTCCTTGGCCACGTTCATTAACCTCTGTCCGTATTTTTTCAAAAACGGTACGTTTGCCGAAAATCTGACCGCGGAAACGATAAGTTCGATCGCATAACCTTTAGCCGGTGATTTTTGTTTAGATGGAGAATCGCTTTTACTTTTGTTTTTCAAGTCACTTTCGAAGACCTCCATCAAGCATTCTGCGTTATCGCCCATGACAATAACATCGGATACGGCCGTTTTACCGACGTTTCCGAAACTGAGACAGTACAGACTCTGCAGTCTGTCGATCAATTCGTTCTCATCTGCGTTACTGGCTTGTATGTCGCATATGGATTGTAAGTAATAAAGCGCCTTTAACCTATAAGCTAATTCTAGCCCTAAAATTTGTAGGTCGTCATAGTTGCTCAAATCATGCGAGAAAATGTTTTCTTCAACATTTTGTTGGCCATACGGGTGCGTGAGAGTCTTAAACAGAAATTTACTCATTTTCATATTCTTGTACAAAAAAATGAGGCCATTTTGTGAATGCAACAATTCACAAATGAGATCGTGGACGGGGCTGGTGATAACCAGATTATTGCAAGTATTTGGACATGTAAGCAAATAGAGGCACACTTCGAAAGTTTGATGTATTTTGAAGAATTCTAAAAGTATCTCGTTTGAACATTCCCTGTTGATCTCAAACTGTGCAGAAACTGGGAGGAAGCGCTTCGGCTGTGACATGTGAAAGCATTGTGAGCGGTACATGTACAGAACTTGTTCTAATGTGTTTATTACAAATTCTACGTCAGTTTCAGAAAACTCCGGCTCTATATCGCTAGACTTATTTTCACCTGCGCTTTTATTAAAATTAGAAATCAAATTGCGCAATTTCTCTAACACTTCGTACGTATTCAGTTTCTTTAACAATGAGCTCAGAGCAAACTTAATTCTAGCGAGCGGGTTGGTCTGCATAATACTAATTAGAGTTTTGTACCCGTTCATAGGCTTCCTAGTTGAACCATCGTTTTTATCAAACTTGGGGTATACAGTTTCTTTCATAAAATGTTCAATTGATACTTTAGAAGACAGGCAAGCGTTTAATGATTTCAAAACCATTAATCTAATGCTCAAGGCCATGTATTCCTTTGAATACAGCTCCATAAGCTGCATCGGTACATCTACGTCATTATTTAGCAAGTCTTCCATTACTCGTCCGTTGTGGCCGTGAGACAGCAACGCTTCCGTCAGACGAATGCCACATTTAATGTGTCTTATTTTGTACGTGGGCTGCTGCTGAGCTAAAGCAAAATCAAAATTCAATCCGATTTTGACAAATGTAATTAGTAAATTATATATATCCGCGAATTCTTCGCACGTGTCATTGTTCTTGTGGGAACAAAATATTCGTAAAATTATGTCTGTATTCCTACAAACATTCGTCAAACACACAAACAATTGCTCACACTGGTGGACCCAGTCTTCCCTAGAAGTGTTATCGATATCGGTAAAAGTGTTTGGAAGAAATTTCGGGTCGCGTTTGTTCGCTAATTTTGTTATCTCATAAATTTTGAATAGATCTGTACTAGAATTACAGAGTTCTTGAAAGCTTGCGTTCAAAACGTCTTTGACACTCTCCGACTTGCTGGTAGATCGCAAATGTAATTTATTTTTAAACTCGTATTGGTTCCAATCTGCCTTAAAGGGATTGTAATACTTGATAATGTCGTCGACCCCACAATATTCGTTCACATCATATTCTACCTCCATATACGGCGGGCCTTCCAGCTCATCACATATATCTTCGTCTGAAAGAATGGGTTCAAACTGTTCCGCGTCCATTGACCTATCTTCTTCTGGGTTACGATTAGGAGAACCCACTGCTTTGGATGCGGGCGTATTGTCAACAATCTGAACGGTAACCAGACTGGTGTGCTGGGGCTCCGTGTAAGTATTGTCTACTTCCTGGGATGGGCTTCTAATTGAACTTTTATGGCGATAACTTTGGTGGTAGAAATCGATACGAGGAATTTGCTTTCCACTTCTGTCATAATCGACGCCTTCTTCTGACCTGATAGAATTGATAGGACTCGAAACATCTCCTTCTCTCGGGGATAATGGTCGTCTTGCTCCTTCTCCGGGCGGCGTTCGTGGCCTTTTTCGTGAATCATCGCGGCTAGGAGATCTGCTGCCATAACTGGATCCTCTCATACGACTATACGGAGAATGTCTTTTTCTATCATATGATGATTGTTTTTCATACGACGGGGCCCTTCGCTCATAAGACGAGCTCCGCTTGTCGTAAGGCGAAAGGCGTTTCTCATAAGACGTCCCACATTTATCATAAGGTAATTTACGTTCATAAGAAGGAGCTCTTTTATCATACGGGGATCGGGGCTCATAGGAACCCCCGCGTGATCTGTCATACGACACGTCGCGGTGACGACGATAGTCATCTTTTTTATATGACCCCCTTTCCCAATCACGATCATTAGATAAGCCCCTCATTCTGTCTCTATCGAGGCTGTGCGACCTCGAGCGGCTCAATTGCCTGTACTCTCCTTTAACTATATAGTCTCTGTCTCTGCTTCTAGATCTAGAATGCAAATGTTCCAACCTGTCGAGCTCACGGCTCCTGTCTCTATGGCGAGACGAATCCCGACTTCTTCCCCTGTCTAAAGACCGTCTGCGACTTCTGGCATCCCTTCTATCTCTGTCATGTTCCAAAGAACGAGGGCTGTGTCGAATCCTGTCCCCGTCTCTATCACAACTCAAATCTCTTCTCTCCTTCTCCCAATCATTGTCATCTAAATGGTGATAGGTCCTTGGATCCTTTGGAGGTTCATTGCCATAATAATCATTTCTATACATCTGATTGTCATAATTTTCTGTATATACAGTGGAACCATATGAATCAGGGTTGCCTGTGACTACATTTCCTGTGAACGAAGGAATAGGATTGGATCCGTCTTGATTCCAATCTGCCGCTTGGGGCACAGTAGGTGCAACTGTCGCAACTTCACGAGCGATAGTTTGACGTTGTACACTGGATGGCGGATTTGTACCGACTGCTGTCTCTGGTAAAATTTGGGTCAAATTGCCATAAACTGCCAAGGTAATTGTAGTATAGCATCCTAGAAAAGAGAAGCTTTTTTTTAGTAGAAAGTTTAAAATGAATTGGGCATTCTCAATTAAAAAATCATTATTAAATTCTTACATATAGTTACCTCTGAGGACAAGTCCATCTGTTGGTATTTGTGGCTGATCAATGGACGTGCCACATACCATATGTATTTGTCCATTCTGGCAGTAATCTAAACTGCCGAGAGCTTCAAATGTAGATGCCCCTGGTTTACTTAGATCATTAACAAAAAAATCGATATGAAACTTAGTCGGATTGGTTGCACCAAGACGCACCCCTCCTGGAAAATCCCCCTCAACCCTCGCTCCTAAAGGTATAACTCGGATTTCCCTTACATATACAGATTTTGGAAATTGAACTAAATCCAAATTCAGCTCCTGCAATTAGAAATACGTAAAAATATAATTACAAAGATTCATTGTAATGTTAGACAATTAAAGTAACATTTCATTTATTCAATAAATTACTCCATCATTCCATAATATCAATGATTCCAATCTAATAACACTGTAGTCCAATCGAAATAGACAAGAAAATAGCGGTAGCCTTCCAACAATTCGCATAGAGCTAAAAATCGGTACAGATCTGGGGAACACCATTAGAAATAAAACATAAATCCGACATAAAATAAAACATAAACAAAGTAAATTTTATCACACAATTATTTACATTTCTTTTTTTTTACTCCGTTATCTGATTGCTTCTATTTGTGATTCTAAAAGTTAGTTTCCTATTGCGATTTTAAAAGTTAAAGAAGTCATTTTCTACATACTATTGTGCATATTCACCACCCATTAGAAGCAACTAGATACATGGTCTCCCTGATAAGCAAACTCCACGATCTATATCATGGTCCTGTTTAATAAAAAAATGTATATGAAAGAAATGTCATACTGAAAATATAGTATGTACATACTGAAAATGATAGTTATGATAGGAATAGTAAGCATTATGGAAATCTATTGGTCTGATTACAGTTAAAGAAATTCAGAAAAAAAAGAAAAAAAAAGAATTCTTTCAATTCTCTTACTTAAGGAATATATACAAATAATATTTACATACATATTACAAGAGTACAGATTATTTTATTCACAATTTTTTCTCCCTGCTCTTTTCACACTTTATGTGGGGTCGGCACTGTACCTCTGAAGTCCATACTGTAATCGTTTTTGGCTAGTTTTTTTTTACTGCCGGCCGCTTGCCTTGCCTATGATATATTAGTAGATTATAGAAATAAATTACTAATATTTCTTATAACCATGTCCAACCAAGCTTAAACTTGGTTAGACATGGTTCACAACAATAGTCAAATGGCGGTTCCGAACTCATGCCCATGTTGCATGCATGCATGTTTTGCAGTCCATACCCTTAACCACACAAAAAGATTATTTTATACACAATATATTACTAAAATGTAGGTAATCATAAATATTATCCAATTATAAACAAAAACACTACTAAGCAAAAGCTCTCAAGCAAAAGCTTATTGATGCAGACATACTGAATAGATTCCCGTAATGGCGCACTATCTCATAACCTGCATAATTTTCAATAGAAATGCTTTGCTTCCATAGATATATTTTAATTAATCAGGCCTGAATTGGTGGAAAGGTGGAATGACCTGCTAGGGAAACATCCTTAAAAAAATGTGCCGACATACATGATGCATGCACACTGGTGGTGCGGAAATGTACGCTTGGTTATTGATATCAATAATATGTTGGGTGGTCATCTAGGCTCCTATAAACTTTATAATCCCATATTTTCAACAACTACATTTGAGCTCAATTTTGTATCATTAATAATTGAGATTTTTATTTAAATATAAGAGTGTATATATATATATATAT
>DWTW01003271.1:0-10148 GCA_018246275.1 Papilio slateri
ATATATATATATGTGTGGGTGTGTGTGTTTATGTATATATACCTAAGTATACGAATACGTATAAAAGTTTGTAATGTAACATATCAAATTATATTATTAATAGTATAATGATATTTAAATATTTTAGTTTCTTAAATGACCTACCTTTCGGTAACCGGCCGAAGCCTCCTTAATATATTCTCTCTCGCCGTCCCCGACCGCTCGGTGGTCGTCCGGCGAGGCGGCTGTTAGTAGAGCCCAGATGGCGGCCATCGAGAGCGCCAGCATGGCCTGCCAGTAGCACACCAGCTCCCAGCCCAGCCGGGACTCGCTCAGCTTGCCGGCTACAGGCAACGCCACTATCATGCCTAGATATACCCCTGAAAATGAGGTTTTGTTTAATATGATAAGTACTTTAGAATTTATGATATTAATTGCCTACCGCTTCAACAACAGAGGATTTTTTATGGTGGCAAACGAGCAAGCGGTTCACCCAATATCAATGAACGCTTCCCACAGGCATCTGCAACAAGATAATAAGTTGCAGATGGGTTGCCTACTTTTTAATAGACAGAGAAGGGGAGTAACATAAAAAAAGGATTTTATCTTTTTGTGCCCATCCCCTCCCCCGTCAAATCCTCTTCCTCTCCCCTCTTCCCTTGACATCTTTTCCTTATTAAGAAAGGGATTAGAACGGGAAAAGAAAAGAAAGGAAGAAGAGAATTAGGCCTCCGGCACCTCACTCATCAGACGAAACGCAGAAATATTTCTACTCCACGCCTGTCTTCTGTGAGGTCGTGGTATTTCACCGGTCGAGCCGACCTATTCGTGCAACAGATGTTGTTGATGCGGGCTCTACCACTGTGATTTGCAACTATTTCGTACGAATTCACAGGTATTACGAATTTTCACATGATTGTTTTTTAACGTTCTCGTTGTTTTAATTTTTCTTGTATTTTTCTCCATATAATATTTGACCTGATCGTAATTATTATCGTAGATCGTATTTAGACAGGAAAGGCAAAAATTCACACTGTTATGAACTTTACACGTCATAAACAACGCACCTGCGTCTATAAAACAGGCAAACGTCCGCCTTTCGACGGGCGGAAGCCATTTCGATAACAAAGCCTGGTTAATGGGTGACAAGCAGGAGTGCGTCATGCCCATCAGGAAATGAACGTTGCAGAGCGCCGCCCAGCCGCCCTACACACAAAAAATAATAGCCATTTCATAATGATAATGATAATAATTTATTTAGATAACAGGCAGTATATTAAATGTAGTATAATAAAAAAGGAAATACAAAAAAAAAGAAACTTACATAAGTTACATCAAACTCATATCGCACCAGCCTATCAACTAGTAATTAATAAACTCACGGCCCGCCAGTTAACTTAGCCACTCTTGCAAAGTGTGTTTTTTCACCGCAAAAACGATCAGAGTAACATTGGAATTCAAGTTAGTAAGTTCAAGGGTACTTTGTTTCTCAGTACAGTATTAATATTACAGTATTAGTATTACAGTATATCAACTACACATTCTTCAGCAAACATACAATGTCAATGTGTCTCAATAGCAATGTCGAAAAATAACCCTAGCTCAAGAAAGAAATAAAGAAAGAAAGCTGTTTATGTATATATAAATGACATAAGTTAACCTTATTAACGATCGTAGGCATTGCCGCGGTCAAACTTCCGTTTATTAACAGCACAGCGGTGACCACAAACTTGTCGCCCAGCCTCCGCAGGTGCAGATCGGCCGGCAGCAGCGTCAGCGCGTACCCGCAGAAGAAGGACGATAGGATAGTCCCCTGAACTCTCCTGTCCCACTCGTGAATCTATTAACAGATTCAGAAAAGAAAGATAAAGTTTAATGACGCTTACAAAAGTCTCAAAACATATCCAAAGACAATTAAATTACATTAGGCGAAGGTACTTCCCCTACACAGTAGATGATTTGATACGATATTAATTTATTTTTTTTACATTTATATCCATATTATATATTTTAGTGTTTAAATTTCTGTTTTATTAGAGTCGTTTAAAGTGGTTTAACACGACTTAGAACTATGTTTGACCCATGTTCTTATTTTCTTTAAACGTAGATTTTGGTGCTAGACTATATAAAAAAAAAGTAAGTCGCAATGTCTGTTTACTTGAACTTAATAAAATAATTCGTCAATGTATTAATATTATGTACTTGATTTAATAGCTCTAGAGAGCAATCTAAAAATAAATGATTATTACTTGGATATAGGAGTCATTCCGTCGAGAAGCATCTGTCATCGCCAACACCGCGAGCCCGATGCTGCCGCGCATCGCCCCCAGCACCACGGAACATAGAAACATGTACAGTGTCTGCACGTGACGTACACCAATTTTGAGCTCTGAAAGATATCAATGAGTCTTGAATAAAATATCGACTACCGGCAGCCAGCACATCTGAAACATATCGTAATACGTGGCCATCATCATTATCATCAACAAATAGCTACAACAATACAAGGATCGTTACAAAATCGGTTCCCTGCCACCCACGTCCAGTTCATTTCCGCAACTTAACCGTCGGTACAAGTCGTAGGAGGCTGAGTTATGAGACGACTTCCAGTTCGCGTCCAACCCTCCTGAACTACTTAGATCCACCTCCAAGGAGGGTCGAAACGAGAAGCATTAGTGCACATACAAATATTAAACATATTGGAATACCAGTATATTATGACAGAAGGCCCCGCGACCCGCGACCAGGCCGTGGTCTAACGATTAGCAATAAATTAGCCTCGTAGCGTTTCGCAGAGAGGTTTTAAGTTAGCTACGACGTAGTTCGATGTCCAGTCGAGACAGCGCCTTTGTGCAACACGAAAGCGTTGCCACCGCTACGAGTAACAATGGCGCGGTAGTTTATATCAGAGCAAACATACAAAAAGAAAATTACCTGCCAGTACTGCTATAATTTTTTCTGAATCCATATCTATATCTAATAAATCTATAATATAAGATATAGTCACAATAGGTAAGTATTAAAAAAAGCAGTAAATTTTCGTAATCATTGATAATAGGAAGATATTAAGAAAAAAAAGATATATTATCTTTTTTTAAATAACAAAATTTACTCAGGTATACAATGTTTTTGGTTTAGCAAGATTTTTTCTATTTTGATTAATTAACGAGAAGGTATTTCCATATTAATGTGTTCAAAGAATTAAAAGATGCTGTTATAATAATGGAGACAAATTCCTTCGATTGGCGAAAGTTTGCTGACTTTGTAAAGCATCGATACCTGGCGCAGGCGAATGTTGAGATGGCGGATGTAAAAAACTGTCTACGAAATTTTACAAAGTCAATCATCAATCCAACTTGTTTTTTTAGCTATTCTAATTATGTAAAATAAAGTTAAGTTTCAGGTATGGATGACGATGTCTACCAGTAACTATATATTTTAACACTTTATCTGATATTGAATTGTGTTGGTAACTCACTCGTTTTGGTGATCACGCCATTGTATCCATCTTGATATTTGTATTTCAAAAATTCCACGTCCATGTTTTGTTTGCATCACAACACAACATTCTATAACCAACAGAAACGTTTCGTGGTGCGCCTCGCAGATGCAATATCGCTATTTTTATTATCAAACGCAAATGACTTCATCGTCATCTTTCCACGGAGTGTTATCATCGAGATCGAGTCGGTTTACAATTATGTTATCCTAATGTACATTTGTTATATTTACAATGTCAACTGTCTCATCTAAATGCGTAACGTTTGAGACATTATCTAAGGCTTCGCTGTTGTTTTTAACAATATCAGGCGTTTAAGAGTTTTATTTTATAACTTTACTATAATTACCATAAGCGTAATTGCTATTAAAATAAAAGTATGACATATTATTTTTAAGAAAATAGTCTTGAAATCTACCAGTGTAATCGAAAATCGCCTCATTTGGGCGTCGTTGAAGATATATACTTAAAAATTAATTCAATGTCCATGAACTGACATGACTGAATTAATTTTAATACTTTTTACGACCAGGGTATTTTCTGAAGCAATAACAACGGTAGAGCTCAGCGGCAACGACAGCCGTTGCATGAATGTACCCACTCGACCGGCGAAGTACAGGCGTAAAATAGACTTATTTTTAGCTTCTGCGTTTCGTTCAGGTAGCGGAGGCCTAATTCCCATCCTTTCCTTCTCTCCTTTTCCTTATCTATATCCCTCCTCTTCCGTCATCACAGGCAAGCAACGCGTCTGCTGCTCATTTCATTGTGGACGTCTAAGCGCAGCGAGGTTACTCCACTTATACATATTATATTAGACAACGCGGACTGTTTAATCGTTTGCATCCTTTTTTTTTAAATAATAATGCATCCAAATTTCTCGAAACAAAAAATTGATTGTTTATAGTCAACTAATAAAGAAATCGAACACACGTGTTTCTAATATTTGTTGATACTGCTGACTATTTGTAAAACATACCCGGTCCAAGGACTTCTTTTACTTTCAATACTAATTATTTTCCTCGGTGTAAAATATTTCCTCAAATCCCAACAATGGCGATACATCACCTTATGAATCCTGATACTTTATAGCTATTTAGCTTTATACTCTTCCGACGGAAGCGATCAATGTTCAGTGCTACGCTACACCGTACGCCTTTACCTTTAGAGCTACAAAATGAGCTACAATATTATTTCCCTCTTTTGTCTATCATCTATTTTGAAATCTATTTCCGATTCCAAGTACGAAATATTTGGATGGATGCAAATCTAATCTGGTTTACCCCAAAGTGCCCTTTGGTCCCAGTATATTATAGTTATTGTATAATTAACGCGTTACGGCTGCCGCCCACTGTATACTTTTGTAGCAATGCAGATGCGATACAGTGACAAAACGAACGCGATATAGTCGCTGTGCTGTCGCAGATCATATACCATCGACCACGTAATAATGATTCTGCATCGAGACTAACGCAATAGAGCATCGATACGGATGCGATGCAGGCCCTGTCAACTTCCAAAATATGAATATTCTTTCTATTCATATTTATTACAGGTAATATATTCATGTGGCATGGTGGGTGTATAACGTGTTGCTCGGAGGCCTACAGCTCGCAACTTTTTCGGTACACTGGTGAACTCTTGAGGTTGAAACAATAAAGTCGAAGTATGTATATAGATATATCCAAGTAAATTAACAACAAGTAACAAATAACGAACATATAAAATTAAAAAGACCGCCACGACAATGTCCTGAATGTCCGTTCTAGAGCAATACATGTATTAATGAAATTTGTCATTAATATATTTCGCGCAGTTGTACAAGGTTTCTTCTGCGAGGTGCTATAACAGTATTGCAACCAATTTAACGTTTGGAACAAAACGTCAATTGCATATATTTTAATTTAATAAATACGTACTAATGTATTTCTTTATTTGTATTTATAATAATGACTCTTATCTTAACATTTGTCTAGAAATATCTTAAACATTGCGGAACTAGTTGCTGAAGTTAGTTCTCGAACTCTGGTGTAAGTTTGGTTCTGCAAAAGAAGCCGAGCCTATATCGGATGTATAGGCTAGTGATGGACGATTGTTAAAAAAAACAATCGCCTGAATCGAAAATTGTGCTGCGAAGCTTTCGATTGTCGATTCAGAAGTTCCTCGCCGTGAATATTCGAATAACAATCAACTACCATCAGTTTTAGTTTAATGGAACCAGTATTGCATATTATCGGACAGCGAAAAAAAAACCGTTATGGACTTATCGACTAAACTAAACAATCGACTAATTCTAGTTTTTTTTTCGTAATATTCGCCCGGCTTTTAGTAATATTCGCCCATCGATATCAAAATAAACTTTCTCATATGAAAACTACATATTTATATTAAATTTTATTTGAACGTTCGTAATATACAAATTATATTAAGTTATTTATAATCAACTGATCTAATCATATAATTCCTTAGAACACATTGTGTAACACATTGTACACACTCTACGTGGCCAGATGATTAAAGGAAATTTTCCTTGTAGTTCGTGGGCTATTCCGCTATAGCTGCTATTTATGTGTCTCTTCATTTGGTCAGTCGCTGCCTTGTGAGTGTACAATCTCTCGCTCGCTTGTGGCAAATGACTTTAATCAGTGGTTTCTAGCCTCTTCCGCTTTCAATATCGCAGAGTTTGTTAGAGCCGGTGTTACTTCCTCTGTGAAAAAGAAATTTTCACATTAAAAATACTGTACTATATTTAAACACATCGTATGTCGTATGTCTTAATACCTGGATCGGCAGACTTCTTATCTTCAAAGTTGGGGTCGTCCCACGGTTGGCATTTTGCCGAAGCAAATATCATGTACATAATGTTGGTGAGTATCAGCAGAGATGATATTATCAGGAAGCATATTCGCCATCGGCTAAGATCCGTCTGGAAAAGAGAAAACATAAGTTAATTTAAATATATGTCATTTTTGTTAAAGGACAATTTAATAAGATGACGTAGCAAAATCACTGAGAATCGTGTCGTTGAATGCGAAAGTACACTATGTCCAGGTATAATCATATTTGATTCACCGATTATTTGAAGTAAATGTAATTAGTTAAAGTAAGATGAGTAAAATTTAAAGTCCCTATGATCTGTATGTGATGAACATGACATAATTACAAGGGACAAAATCGAGAACATAGTGAAATCAAAAAGTACTTACGGGGTCGTTGTTCAAAATAAAGCTTGTGATCAAAGGAGTGCCAACACTACCAAAGTTAGCGATAAAATTTGTCAAAGAGAGCATTACGCCCGCGAAGTTCGGAGACATATCGAGATGGCTCATCTGCGAAAACAATGAATGTAAAAAATTGCAAAATTTAATGGTAATAGTACGTTATATCATTATAATAGATCATTACCATGTATCCTGCAGCCGAGAAACCATTAAGCGTGAGAGTTGCCACCAAAACTACGATTGCCAAATATTCGTGTTCCTCACCGATGAAAGACAGTCCAGCCAGACCGATAGCCATACCGAAACAAGCTGGAAATATGATAACAATAAAGTATGATATTACTATGCCTTCGTCATAAAGCAGACAGTTTTCTAGTTTGTATTTCCTTTTTTTTTAAATATATTTATCCTGAACACAGGATAAATAAGATGTCTGTCAACGGAGGGAACACAATATAATTTTATTTATTTTATATTTTTTTAATTAATTTATGTACTGGTAACAAATTTCCCCTCATCTTAATTCCTCTTGTTTTCAACAGTTTGCTGATTCACAAATAATAATAACACTAACACTAACACACACTCACCAACAGAGTTGAAAAGCTTTCTGCACGTGCCCACCGACAGCCAGCCTCGGTTGAATATCTTCTCGGACACGGACGTCGACACTATGTTGCCGGTCCACATGCCGGCGTACGGTAAAGCGGACAGTGAAGCACTCTGTGGGGGCGGAAATAATTGATATAAAGTTTTAAATATTACATAATTAAGAGGAAAATTAATACGCTTAGCGGCAGAAACACGCTAGGAAGAAAGGATGTAGCCCGATATTGAATTTGAATAAGGAAATACAAAAATAATACAAAAAGGAAAAATAAAGCCAGTCCTAGATTAATCGAACGGTTAATACGTGGAACCAAATAAGGTAGATGTAAAAATAAGCTGACTAAAGCGACAAAATATGTAATCGATTAAATTAAAGGATAAAAATAATGTTCTGTTATAAAATCCGCGCACTTAGACAGCAATCAACAGATCTCAATGTCACTCGTACATTTTCTCTCTATATTTCACAGATTATCTTTGTATGAGTCATGTCGCCGCTCGGCTTCGGTGAGTTCGCTTTAGTAATAATATAATTTTAGTTTTTAGTTCAAGGTTGCAGTCGCACAACTGTCTCATGATCAAAGGTTTCTTGGATCATTTGTTTTTAGCTTATTCTTATATTATATTTAGATCGTGATCGGTATAATTACTGTTCGTGTTAAAGATCCTTTTTTTAATGTTAATAATTAAAACAAAAATCTTTAATAAGGGGGAGAAGAAGCATTTTATCTGGAGTATCTACTAATGAGATGCATCCGCGAATATTCGATGAGAGACTTTGTGTCGTACTAATAATATGGAGAAAATTTAAATATACTTACATTTTTTAAAGATATGTGTAATCCTTTTTCCAAATAAGTGGGCATGTCGACGAAGAAGAGGACGTAGCTGCAGGCGAAGCCGATGTGCGTGATGGCGACCGCCCACAGGCCTCGCGACCGCAGGATGTGCCGCCACGGCGTGCGGACCACCTGGACAAGGGTCAGCTCATGGAATGGTGCATTTTTTTGTTATCTAATCAATTGTAAGGTAGCCTATCATCTTCATATATCACAGCAAACATTTATAACACAATACTTAAGTTTGTCTCTTAATATAAATGTTTAAACAAACAATATGTTTATCAAGTATATAGTAGAGCCTCATTGCATTTATCCCTGATAATATCTTAACGGCCTAATTAACTTAACCTCGTAATATCGATGACTTAATATCGAACAGTGTTTTACGGTGGCTTCTGTTTGCAAGCGTTATGCCACGTCGCCGTGAAATTAGACAAGGCGTCGCTTTCGTACAGTGTTCATTAGAGCTAGCGTACGCGTATACCCCGTACCTGGCAGGCATCGGGGAACAATAGTGTGTTAAATAAACACCACAAACGACATCTTAACAGATGTGAAATATACAATTTAAAGTGCTTACTGGTTATACGTTTTAACTTATTTTTCTATACTTTAAAAGATCACAAAGCGAGATAACCAGTGATTCGTAACTTTCCGCTTAGCTAATTGGAAAATAGAGACGTGGGCCGGTGCATAGGGAGCGCTGCAAAGCGAACGCCGAACCCGACTGCATTCCGTTTTCAATTAAGAGCGGTTTGCATCACCGCTCGGCTTCCGTGCAATTTATGTTCGATGCAATTTCAATAGTAGTTGCATACGCAAAAGTTACATAAAAGACACACAATACACAAATAAATAAAAAAAACACAATACAATACACAAAAGTTGCAGTTCCATCCATTGGACTCTGGGCAAACTTACTTCTTTAAGTATTTTATTATATTGTTTGAAAAACATTGATAGAAATATTATAGACGCTACATATCGAAAAATAAATACATTATTTATACTACATGATTGTTGATTTCATAAAATGACCACATTCGTTTTACTCGGTCAGTAAGAGCACTCGACAAACAACTATCAACCTACCTCTCAACACTATTATCTAAACCTATCAACTTCCTTTGGCCTCCACATAAGGACGGCTACCTGCCTGTACATTTTATTATTCTTTATTATACCTTATGAATGTCAGAAATTGGACAACATTTCTGTGGCTTACTCTGCGCTTTTGTGTTTTGAGTTTATACTTAATGACAATAATCTAGTTGCTATTGTATTGATTGCGCTTACTTTTCCGTCGGACGTGTTGAGCCCCCTCTCGATGTACTGCCTCTCCGCCTCAGTCATAAAGCGATGCTCCTTGGGTGAGCTGGCGGAGAAGAAATACCAAACCGCGCTGGTAGTAAACATCAGGCCTGATATGGAGTAAAATATTAGCTTCCACCCGATAGCGGTCTCTGCCAGAAGACCTGACAACGGCATCGCTATAATAGTCCCTACTTGACTACCTGGAATCAAAAAAGTGTACACTGATCACCTCCAAAGGTAAATAGAAATATAATACCCTCTCTGAGTTGGAGGTCCTTATTTGAAAGGTAAGGTTTATATTTTTAAATTTATTTTAACATATTTTCCGAATAAACGCAAAGTACGGCTGTAAAAGTATCACTAATTTAAACGGAAGATATACATTAAGATAAAAAAATTATATTATAAGATAAAAAAGTGGGCGGGTAGCCAGCGGTCCAGCAGCGTGTGCGAGATACAAACCGCCTTAGACATTGCCGCCGAGCGTGGATCGCTCGCGGGTGGGTAGCCAGCGGTCCAGAAGCGCGTGCGAGATACAAATCGTCTTAGATGTTGCCGCCGAGCGTGGATCGCTCGTGGGCAGGTAGCCAGTGGTCGAGAAGCGCGTGCCAGATACAAACCGCCTAAGATGTTGCCGCCGAGCGTGGATCGTTCGTGGGCAGGTAGCCAGCGGTCGAGAAGCGCGTG
>DWTW01003272.1:0-10145 GCA_018246275.1 Papilio slateri
ATATATATATATGTATATATATATGTATATTCCTGTTCTAGTTTTTTATTGACATAAATGTTACATTTAATTGTAGAAATTGAGAATAAGCTATTTTAAAAACGACTATTGTTTAAAATACAATCAGTATTATCAATTCGCAACTGAGTATTAAAAAGCATTTAATTTAGTAAAAACCTCTATTTATAAAATAAACTTTTAAATATTCAAGTAAATTAACGTAAGATACGATGTGTACGGTGTAGATGAGCTTCATAGAGTTAGTTTTGCAAAGGTTGGTGTAAAAATAATACAATAACTGTATCAACGTCTCACAATTCTGTCATATAAACTGGTGAATTGTATTCGGAATTGCAATGGCGAAGTGAAATCAGTTCCAGGAACTTTGTAGGAACACCCGATAGTAGTGATTAACAAAAAGACTGAGGCCGAGATAAATAGACGTCATTAAGCCATGGCTTAGCTATTAAAGCAAGTGATTTAGCCACGTTCTAAGCATGACATTCACATAAATACAGACAGTACTTTAGCATTTACTTTGCTTTCAAATATAATGTAGATAATTATTTGTGGCTATTTTTTTTATTACAATTTATATAAATTTAAATTTGACAAGGACATTAGGCGAATTCACTTGTTTGTAAAATAAAAATAATCTGATTAATTGTGAACGCTTCCGAATCCACATAGACAAGTAGGACTTTGACTTAGCTCTTGCTAGCGTTTATTTTAGATGGTAACAGGTACTTCGCTAAGCCAAGCCAATGTCGTACTTTAAGAAGTTACACTTTCGACTAACGCTTAGCAACGACTATTTATCTCTGCCTTAGTCTGTTTAATTTCATGTATTTAAAAAATACATCAAGACTTTCTGTTTGTTAATTACACGAAGGGGTGTATTAATTGTTAGCCTGCGATGTGGTGTCTTCCAACAAACAGAGATGATCAAGTTATTCTTGCAAAGTAAAACGTATATGGTAGTCTTGTAGCTATAAATTAATAATACTCTTTTTCTTACAATAATATATTTCCAATAGTACATCAACTCTTACTGAATATATAATTTTATTCGATGTATAATTTTTATAAGTCAACTTAGATTTACGCAGTTCTTCCAAATGCTTTGTTATATTCGCGTTGTATGTATAAAATTGAAGTAAGCGTATATATGATATAAAGACACCATCACTGTTTGACCATCCACCATGAAAGTTGGTACATATGAGTAATTTCTGAAGGAGAAAGTTGCATTTTATTGAACTCACCAAGTAAGGTATCGCTCAAATGATGGAAATATAAATTGTTCCCGGATAACATATTTCGGACAGGCAGTTATTGTCAATAATGGGATAAGAAAATAACAGTTAATAGAAAAGTAAATATTTATTTGCCTTTCGTTTAACAGATTTGGAAGGGAAACGGATGTGTAAATGTTGACTATTGACTTGCTATATTCACGTTTATAATGTGTATTTCTGACTGGAATTTATAACTTGTGCGCATGTCAATTGTACTTTATTTATTTTATTTTGCAGTAAAATGAATCTCGACTTAACGTTCCAAAGATGATATTTATAATTAAAACGTATTCTCATTAAATAAATGAAATAAGAAATCGTTATTACTAACAATAACTAAATATGATTTGGATTTGACAACAAAGGCAATCTAATACGCGTGCACAATAACATGATACTCACGTGGAATGCGATGCCGGCCACTCCCCCTCACTACCCCGCGTGCCTCTATTATACAGCGAGCGGTAAAGCTACACTAGTTAGTTTATTTTACGACGCAATATTTTATGTACACTGTACGAGCACACCGTTGTGATGTCATTGGACTTAGGTCTCATGTTATAATGCACGAGTAGTGGATTATTATTATAACATCTTTATACATAAAATATTAGGCAAAAGATTGTCGTAACTGATTTTTACTGACTTATTGCGATATAGAATTGTAAAAAGTTTAATTGTTTTATCATGTATTTTTCTCTATTTGATAACTTTGTCCGTGTCTTTAATTTTAATTTAAAAGTCAAGTCCTCAAAGCATTACTCAAGAGTAATTTTCATTGCAATTATATCCTTGGGTTTTCTATTTTAATTCACATAGCTTATAATTTTGTTTTCACTACACAACTTAGGTTACAGAGTTAATGAAATATCTTCATTATTATATTCACTCGATTCTTTATGGGATAATTTTAATGAAATCTCTTATATACTATAAGGACATCCACAAACAAAACGCTTTACGTATTAGATTCAATAGATAATTTATATAACATATAGGTAATAAAGTATTATACATATTAACGTGGATTAGTTCCCTAAAAAACAACGCAACAAAACAACAAACCAAACGGAAATATACATAGGACAGTTTATCCCCATAAAATATAAAATCCTTTCTGTAGTACATTTTCCACTAGAAATAGCATTTCAAACTCTTATGATTATTTTTTTTTTTATCAGTATTAGTATAATACCTTAAATATTTTCTTACGAGTAAAATAAAAATGTCCTCGTACAATCGAACACGTTTTTCAAAAGTATTATTAATATGTTAGTGTGACCTGTATAATATATTGTGTAAATGGTCACATATCGATACTGGGTTCAAATAATAATTGGCCTCCCGTCGACTATAAATTATGCTGTGGATTGGGTTATTCCTGCATTCGTTTTATTTTTAACCGACTTCATTGTTAATTTATTTTATATATTTGCATGTGTTAGATATCACGTTCTCTTATAATGTTTATTTATCGATGAATACTCGTTTAAAATGTATTAAAGGCTCATAAATACTGTTGTTTTATTGTAATGAATTTAAATGCCAAATAATATAACGTTATGATATTTTATGAAATATGTGATTACCAACACAATGCACTCATCATTGATTATGGTCATTAAAAGTCGGAAGGTATATTTTATGAGGCAGTAATTTTTATCATTTTCATTTTGTCGAATTTTATAGATTTCTAGAGATTGAAAATTATATCACGAATACACCAGTGTACACCAATTTATTTGTTAACTATTGCAGAATTATTACTGATTTATGAAAATTTGTGAAATTGAATGTTTAAGTGTAATTATTGCTAACATATTTTTTCTCATCATTAGGTACTTACGAAGACAATGAATTACGAAATAAAATATCCTTATCCTCTAAATTATGTGGTTCCAAGAAGTTTATTTTTTTCGAAGCGAAAAACGCAAAGGTAGACCTTGGCATTTTTCCAGTCTACTGTAAAATATCCCTTCATATTCTTGATAATCTTATGATTCAGCCATATATTATGATCGAAATTGTATTTTGGTAGTTTTAAATGGTATTTTATTATTTGATTTTACATAGTTTGTAGCAATAGTGCCTTACAGCGGACACCCGGTTAATTTGCTCATACAGATTAATGTAGACATTTGCCCTTTTAATACATAAATACATTTAGCTGTTTTGTTATTTTATTACGTCTTGACCTCTACCTGGATTTAGTGTGTAAACCTATAAAAGGCTTATTGTCTAGGCAATACCAAAACAACCAAAATTGACGTATAGATGTTTCACATCAATTATCTTCTGCCAAATCTGTTAATAGGAATATCTATCAGTCATCACTGTCGTCTATGGACAGGGATCGCTAATCTGACGCTCTTCCCCGTCAAACTTTGACGTTTCCAGTTATGACAAAAAAATCGTTCCACACTTTGTTGACTTATTCAGGGAAACCTTGCGTGGTAAATTTTAAAATGAACGTAGTAATAATTATCTTTTTTAATTTAATTATTTATTATTTTTAGGCAGCGTTACACAACCGCGTCAAACTATATCAAATGTTGTATGCTTTTTAATTTTTACCCTGCTACAATCTACCAAATGGCAATCCCGAACCTGCCGAATTGCTGTATGGGTGGCACTCAAATCGATTCCCTTCATTGAAACAACTTGATATATACGATATTTTTCATTTTGTTATAAAAAAATTGATGCCTTCGGGTGTGATATGAATTTTATCAGGGAAATATTAAAGTTCTAATTAAATTTAAATATAAAGGCGCGACAATTCTCTATCGGCGCGAGCAGTGTTGCGCCTGCCGCGCTCAAAAATTGGCAGGAACAGTCCGATTTAAAATAAGCTTGTGCAGTGTCCGCTCCGCCAAACGGAGGCCGCGACGCAACAGACGCAGTTTTCCTATGATTGGTCCGTTGGCGAGGGCAACGCACACGTGTGAACTGTGAGCATATCATGCATCAGAGGTAACGTCACATATGAAAAATGTATGAGAAAACGCAATTTTAAGTAAATTACTTATTCTTTCGTGAAATTTTCATATTTTTATAAGTTACTAGCTTACCCAGCGAACTTTGTTCCATTCACTTGTCGAAAATTGGTAATAACAAATAATTAAACTTATATTTTATTTGACAAAATAACATCACGTCATCCATGAACGCAAGCATCTCCACAACATAATCCTTGAAAACAGTTGGTCAATAAATCAATATAGCCAATATTGTTTTCCCGTACCGTATAACTTCTGGGTTTGAATTTGTCAAGATAAGTGAGTGCAGAGTCCTCATTTGATTAACACAGAAATTTAATCGCTATTTTATAAACGCTATTTTATAGTGTTTTCCAATTAAGTCGATGGGTGACGTCAATAAATTTACAATCCATATTGTTTTATCAGCTTACGAAAGGTTTCCAATTAATTATTGAAGCGCTATTGCTAAGGTCGCAAACAGCCGCCTTTTTTGTTGTTGTTAATTGCCTAATACCTACGTTTTTGCGAAAATGATGGTCTGAATTACTATTAATCGTATTACGAGCCGTAAACCAACTCTAAAACTGAACAGCAAATAACACCCGGCAAAATGTATTTAATGTACAAGAATATTTTTTCAGACACCTTTTGTAAATTATATTGGTTGTTTCGGTTGCTTCATTTTATATAACGAAATCTCTCTAAAAGGATAAAAAAAAGAGTTTCTTTGTAAGTTTACACTGTAATTAAAAAGAAAAACTGAAAGTCAACTCGCAAATAAAAAGAATGAGATTAATCTTCGGATGAGCATGTCTGGCCTCCAATAAAAAAAAACAAATACCAATTACCAAATAAAAACAAATAAATAAATAAAAATAATAACAAATATTTGTTATTAATTTTCCGAAATGAGAACAGATTTTTTATTGAACAGAATCGAACAAAACAGAAACAGATCGAGAGAAACCTTTCTTTTTTATACCAAAATCGATAATGCTTGATACGTCCAGCTCATTTGTTCGATGTCTGTCAAATTAAACGATTCGCTGGAAATATTGATATCAAAATATTGACAGGTAAATCAGTAGTAGGGCGACTTGTCGATTTACGGTCTCTATTGAAGAAAACAAAAATTACCATCCACCGATAGATTGGTTTAGTGGTTTAGAAACTTATCCTAATAGAATTCATTGACACATTTTGATGCATGATGATATGTTTTGATCCCTGATGACACATTTTGATACCTGATGAAGCATTTTAATCCTTGATTTTGAAGGTATCAATTTAATTCTTTTTTAATTTCTAATTCGTATTTGATTTCTAATTAAATTTGGTAGATTTTGAAAAACCATCATTGTGTTTGTATCACATTTAACTTTACAACACAGCAAACCTATAAATATTATAACGTTGAAATCATTTACATCATATTATTTAATCTATCATTCTCCCTAAATTTGTATTTGTTGACACGTGACAACTGACAACATTGCTTGAAATGTCAAATTGTATGGCGGTGCGTCGCTTTTCTGCCTATCATTGCAGAATTTACGCAAAAACTACTAAAAATACGTGTAAACAAAACAAAAAAACTTTACTAGCGTATCGAACAAATAGTTTGTTCGTAACTTCTAAAATACTGGTAAGTTAAATTATTTAAATGTTTTGTTTTTCAAGTAATTGATAATCTTTTACAAAGTTCTAAAGAGCATGAACATTTAAATTAGTTATTGATAAATGTTGACTGAAGTCGCCTATAGTCTCCCACTTTGGAGCCATATTTAACTATGATGATTTTTTTTTCATTATTCCATGAAATATAAGTAATCAAGACATACCTAACATTTCTTTCAATAGAATAATTTAAATGTATACTTCTATAACAAAAGTCTATTAATGTAATATAAAATAAAAACTTATCATTAAAAAAATATGACCACAGCTGTTAATGCGGATTAGAGATAAAGAATATTTAGATTCTCTTATTCACTTTTCACCAGAACCTAATTGGACAAGATGCAATTTTAGGCAGTGAGCACATAATAATTTTGTTAATCAGGCTCATGCTAATTTAGTGTACAACATTTTAAGATAAGCCAATGATACATATTTCATCATTGTTTCAAATTGGAATCTTAGTTTTGGATTACAAACTTCTTGGTCAATAATTATTTAAGAACAAACCTACATTTATTGCATTTCTACAGTCATTGGCATTATCAACATTGCTCATATCATAGCAGTGTCAATTGAATAAATAATATACTACATAATACTTATTTTCCCCTTGCTGATGATTTTGGTTTCATACTTGTTGATCATTTTATTTATTATTTTTCCTGTGAATAACAAAGGTATATGATCATTTTATTTTTTTAAATAGTAATATATAAAACTTTTCAAGGTAATGTACCAAAATGGTGCTTAATTTTTAGTAGTGGGATTGCTGACTCATACATATTGCTAATCAATTTCACAAAGACTTGGTTAGTAATTGTATTAAAGTAAAATTAAACATAAAATACAATTAAATGCTTAATATTAACTGACTAGAAACTATGCAGACAATTAATATTATAAATCTACCCACTTTTGCAATTAATATAGTGAGTGGTTGGGCCCACAAACTTTTTGTCGCCCAAGCCTTAAGATCTCCTCTCTCTGTGACCATCTGTTGGTCCAATCTATGCATGTTTATTTAATACTAGATGTTGCCTGTGGCTTAGCATTTGTTTCTTATTTTATCACTGGAAATTTTTGTAAATTGATTTTACATATAATTAAATTTCAAGAAGTTATTATATTGATTTCCATGGTGATGTATGATAGCAATGGTAACAAAAAGTTGTTATTGACATGTCATATAATTACCATGGCAACCAATTATAGTGATTTATCCCTTGGACTGTTTGTTTTTGGGATAAAAGATACCTAGGCTATGTTCTTTTCTGTACCCCTGACAATGTTTGTGAAAAATTTCATGATGATCGGTTGACTAGTTTATGACATTTGCATTTATAATATTAGTAAGGATAAAACAAGCTATATCGATTGATATTTAAATATATTTTATAGTAGTATTATATACATATTGAAGTGAAAAGACATGCTGTTGTGGTATAAAATAAAAGCTTTAGAACAAGGGTCAGCAACCTTTTTTGGTTATGTGTCACATCAACCAAGATGTGAGAATTAAAGAGATGTTTGGGTCAGAGAAATTTTTACTTTAAAACAGTATTTTAGTATCTATTTTAATTTTTTTTGTCCCCAAAATGTTTGTTTTAAAATTAACATGGTTCACTTGTAATTATCACATAGTTTATTATCACTTAGTGACCAGTGGCTTCGAAGCTGCCGACCCCTGTATTAGCATGTTTCCGTTTCGGTTTCTATATTTTACTGTTTTCTTACAAACCTAATTTACCAAAACAACCAAAGTGACACAAATAAGTAAGTTTGGATTTACAATTTGTTCCTAAACTAGGGCACATTTTATTTTCTATACATTAGGTGTACATGGCAGTAAAAAATGTTGACAAAGAGTATGTGTAACTGATGAAGATATATGGATGTAGATAAAGTGGGAGACTGCCAGGACCATGCTTAATGCAAATCTGTAATGCCTGTCTATCCCTTTGAGCAGAAGTGCATTTTTTCTTTTTACCTTTTCAAATTTTGCGTTTTAAATAGTATTGTAAACGCGCGCGTTTTTTCGTTGATGTCATTGCAAAAGAGGCACGAACTATGCTCGGAGTAACGATGGGCGATAAATGACGATATTAATCAATGTTAGTCGATAAAAACTTACGTTACGACTGCAGTTATAATGTGCTAAATCAAGGCAACACCGTCGCACAGCCCTGTGTTTTTATTTTATTTGTTTTCTTTTTTGTCGTCTCATCATACTCAAGTTTGGTACTATTAAACACCTTTATTTTTTTTTTCTTTTCTTTGTCGTCTCAACGAAGTATGACGCGCGTACAATTACGTAATACAAACTAAATCGACCATCAAACACACAATTTTTTCTGTGTTTTCAACAATCGCCCATCGCTAGTTCGAAGAAGCCCGCGCTTTATTCAGTGTGTTGTCTCGCACACTTTGGCCATGCGTATCCCATTTAACTTGTGTTTATTTTACCTACATTTCAAATTTACTTAGCATATCGATATCGTTTCAGTAAAAAGACGAATCGATGCATCCCTAATGTTTATTTCCAAATTAGCTCAAAATTCCATCCACACTACCTTGATGGTTGGCGTTCCAATAGCGCGCAGTTTTTGTGTAAATTGCACAACTGCTGTGAGACTGAGAGATCTGTCACTAGCGGTATTTCCAAACCAATATTAGTTTGTACTTCCTAGACAACACTCCTTCCTTAAAGGTCGGCAGTGCATTTGCAGTTGATCTGGTGCTGTGGATGTTAACGGGCGGCGGTGATCACATAACATAAGGAATCATTGCTTGTTTCCCTCCTTATCCTATAAAAATATATTTATTTATATCAGTTAAAATACACTATTATATTTCTCCTTGAAATGTGCATACCAAATGTGATGTTTTATGCTTTAAATGTTTCAATTTACAAAATGTTACTATGTTTTGCTTACAATTGAAGTAGATAACGTTAGATAAAACCTTTCCATTGTTCATCCATATGTGTGTTATATATACTTTTAATTATGATTATAGAAATATGTATTCATGGGGGGAGGGTAATGACTTAGTGTCAAGGTCAACCCTATTCATTTCCCTCCTCCTGTCCTGGAGAGAAAAATTCGAGTGCTTTTGCATTATATTTCTGGCTGTGTGGAAATATCCATTTATTTTGATGTAGTCTATGTTAAGATCATTATTTTAACATTTAAAATATTCTGTTCTCCTTATATTTTTTCTTATATTCTGTTCACCTTAGTCTTTCCCCCTAAACATTTTATAAACTTCTATTGTCCCTAGCTAAGCTAACACCCAGCAGACGTGGCCTTACATTAATGTCGCCGTGCTTGCTATTCGCGGGTTCACGTAACGTTTCTTTGTTGCTTGTCATTAAATTACAAAAAAAAAACTGAAACCCGAAAGCAGCGCCACCTACCGGGTCCAATTGTATTGTAAGTCCAAATCTAAACCATCCCGGGACTCACTCAAATACGGCGGGTAGTAAAAAATGGATATCGAAAATATTTTTATGCAGATTCTAATCTACTTCATAACACATTCTAAGCCACTAGGCAATAAGCGCTTTGAATAACGCCACCGTAGCTCCGACTGTCGTTTGCTGCGTCTCGCATTTCATATTGAAGTATAACAAAGATAATATGATTAGATAAATCAACAGACGAACACTCACGTTACGTACGATAATGGATGCTTTAACGACAACAGAAATGATAGAGAGCATTGTATTTCTTGCTGACACTGACTTATCGATATTTAACATTGACCATCACCACGTATCGACGAACATCCGATGCATGTCATGTTTTATATCATTTCATATTATCATTTTTATATTAAGAGATTACTTAGATTTTATTTTTCGTAAAATTAATGTATTTTTTTTAAGTAATGGAGCAATTCCAGATGACACATGCACTTAGTAAATGCCGTCTATGTTTCTACCGACGTCAGTTATCTGCGAAAGCACGCGTAATGCGCAAATTACTGAAGAAGATATTTTAATTAAAATGTTAAAAAAAAACTTATCTAGAAATATATCCACCGTCTTGCTAATTTTTTTTTTTTGACGCGGGGAATGCATTTACGCACTTCGCCGGCCCTGCTGCGGGGGCAGCAGGGACGGCTTCGTGTGGGACTCCCGGCCTAGATTGGGCCGGACTACCCACTAAACCCCGCGGTGTTCTCC
>DWTW01003273.1:0-10144 GCA_018246275.1 Papilio slateri
CCCCCCGTACGTCCCGCACCGCTTCTACCCACCGCGAGTACGCCCGCCACCACCACAATACTGCTTCGATGCAGCACGCTTCGCCTGCGACGCATCCAAGCCGAGATACTTGGACGTCGAGAGAGAACGTTTGGTCACCAGATGGCTAGCGGAAGCCAACGAGGCCCTAGTCCGTAGAGACCGGCCGCCTAGATACAAACCTAGAAGTAGCGAGAGAAGACCGGACTACTTAGACCGAAGACCGAACGCGCCGGAATGGGCTGATAACTTCCTCCTTGGTCGCCGGAATGGGTCAATAGAGCCGGAAGACGACAGTAGTGAGGTGATGACATTGAAAGACTTCGTTGATAAGTTCTCGTTGCCGCGTGTGGTGAAGATCGAGGGAGAAGATAGGCCAGTGCTCTTGTACAGAGTTCTGGAGGCCCACAGGAGAGTGGAGGCGGTGCCGCTGTCCGGTAAGAAGGGAAAACTGGTCGGGAAGCCACTGTACATTCCTGACTCTTATGATGGTGAGTACTCTTCTTGCTCATTCTAGAAAACAAGAGTTTTTAAATAGTTTTAACTACTTAATTGCGTCTTTTGGGGGTACCCGTTGGTACCTAATCCTAGTGGATTAATCTATCATATTTAACTTTAATTCTTGTACCACAAACTTGGTGACACATCCCAATGACAAGTTCTAGAGATATTCCTGTTGTTTTCCGGTTCACTTAAAGTGGCCACAACGTTTTTATTATTGAATATTTGCAATACAGAGTGACGTATACTACAATCCATAGTTTTAAGTCACATATTCAGTCAAGATGTATAGATGTAGATGAAGCGAGAGAGGTGTGCCAGGATCGCGCCGAATGGAAATCGGTGATCTCTGCCTACCCCTCTGGGTTACGGGCGTGAGCGCATATTTATTTATACTTGCTGCTACTTTGCTGGACATAAGCCTACTCGAAAGATCGCAACAATGGTCGTTCCCATGCTACATCCAATGCACTCCCGTAACCTTGATCATTGGACCATTGGTTGGGAGATCGCCATTACTGAAATTTTTGGCTTCATAAGCCATCCATTCAAAAAAATATTTGTTTCTATATCTTACTGTGATATAATGCTAAAATTTATTTCATAAAAACTGCTAAATTCAAAAGAAATTACGAAATAATTTCCACAGGTTGTTTTTGTCGATTCTTAAGCAACAGATGTTGACAGTTGACCGTTAACTTAGGCCAACTTAGGCACCATTAAGGACTTAATTAATATTTTCAACGCGGCAGTCCACAGACCTGCCAACGGTGACCATTAACTATATAATATGATAATTCGCCTCGGGCAATTTTAACCTTTATGTACGTCTCACGACACAATGATCTAAATATCATTAAGACAGTTACATCACTAAACTAGAATTATAGAATCGATTATGACTGTCACATCTCTTGACACAGACTTACATGACCGCGAGTTTACAGTGTCGAAAACATTCACCTAAAACATGTTGTCATCTCTGTTTTTTTTCATAGAGAAGGAGAGAGATAACAACATGTTTTATTTGATGTTTTGTCGCAGGGTAACACCGATGAACCATTTCTGAAAGGCTCGTCAACGTGGAAATCAGTTAGTTAGCTGTCAAATGTCCGATCAAATGTCGTTTGAGTTGCTGCATGATTTTCAATTTTTTTTTGTTTTCTTTTATAAACTGTCTTTGATTTGACTTTACGGTTAACTTGACATGAGTGTAAGTTGAATGAAAATTTGACAAATCTATCAACAACCGGGCGTTGGACATATAAATATAGTATATCATTAGTTCTCTGACATTGTTAAGCGTATGACACAATGGTAATTACTTTCAATACGTCTGCATAGATAAATATTACAAGCCTTACATACGAAAGGCGATATAAGGAGTACCCGTAACCGACGAGCATGTATGATGTACAGCATAGATGTACGGATGTAGATGAAGCGAGAGAGGTGTGCCAGGATCGCGCCAAATGGAAATTCGTGATCTCTGCCTATCTCTCTGGGTTACGGGCGTGAGCGCATATTTATTTATTTTTATTTATTAATTAATAATATGTAGTACGATTTCTCTTATACAAATAATTCATCAAACTTTTGTGTAAACTTGCTGAAATATGACGATTGTTAAAAGGTAAGGGCAAAAGGTTAGAAGTAAAGTCTAAAAAGCGTCAATAGCCTAATGGTTAAAGGTACGGACCGTGAAACATGCATCACCACTTGGCATAAGATGGGACTGTGGTCAACATCTAGTAAAAAAAAATATGGGTAGACCCATGCAAAGCCGGGGCGGGTTGCCAGTGGTAGATAAAGAGAAAATCATTGAGCTATAATTATACCAAAATTAATAATTTATTTTTATTGCTTATGCCTTGAGCTAACAAGTCTACGTATGCATAATTCAAATATGATTTTTTTATTTTTAAGTGTTCCAATTACAAAAATAATAAACGATCCACAGATCTTCAATTACAATCTAAGGTCATTCCAATTTAAGTCGATTATTCGATTACTGTTACATGATGTAGGCAATTATATAATAACTACATATATTAAATATCTTTAAAGCTCTTTTTATTTGGACATTTAGTATCCTTTATCTTCAAATATAGAAATAATTTAATTGTATTATCTTCTTTATATATATATAATTCTTCTGTACGCGTGTTGACAGTGAACTCCTCCTAAACGGCTGAACCGATTTGAATGAATTTTTGTGTAAGTGTTCCAGTGGATTCGAGGATGGTTTAGATTCACAAATAAACCCAGCAGATGGCGCTGCCATCGGGTTCCAGAAGATTATTTTAAATATTAAGACGAAAGCTGAACCCGCAAGCAAGACAACGTTCATGCAGGACAAAGTTGTGACAAATTGCAAGCACACGATGCGGGGAGTTAATTTACGCTCGAGTCGTTTGCCGAGTATGTTTACGCGGCGGCGGTATCTAATCGTCGCACATGGGTTACTGCCCCCCGGGGCGAGGACAGTGCGTTGGTCCCCGCGCCGCGCCGCAAACGATCCTTATCAACTACATCTTACTGTCGCACGCGCTTTGTCTGCATCGCATGTTTTTATTGTTATCTCTACATATAGACATCATAATGTGAAGTATTCTTGAACAATGTAAATAATGGATTATAATTTAAATTGCATTTAAATCATTGGATACGAACATTGGACATGAAGATCTTGTCTTATAATAAGATGATCATCATTATCAAGATCCAAACAAACGTTCATTGCGGGACGTATAATAAATTATATTCAATATGTATTACTCATATGATATTTAGTGTACAAGTTCAAATATTCGCCAATGTGCTGTGTGGTCGTCAAATTAGCCGTGAAGTTGTCAGCACGGGTCGTCGAACTGCATCGCATCCTGTCAGCCCTATCCGATATTATAATGCTTACATTGCTTGTAAACGGCTGATATGTTTGATTTTTTTTTGTTATATTAGAGCGGAACTGTGGCGTATAATATCCTTGTAAATGATTTATTTATTGGTAGCCATTTAGTAAATGACTAAAATTGAGTACTAATAAGGCTCTTAAAGTAGCAAGTAGTTCATAAGTTAAGCGATCGCCGTTCCCCAAAAACATCCGCAACAATGTCAAAACCCCGACAATTCCGTCGCAAGAACTATGGTTACCGAATTCTATTTACCAACCACGATAACTAAGTGATCAAAATATTCTCCGTCGAATCGAGACATTCCATATCGAATTTCATACCTCAATAATTTAATCGGAAGTTATGTAAAATGGAACATCGAGAGAAAGGCTTAGCACCTTGGTTTGCTTTGCACTTTGGTTGGTACTTGGGTCATTGTAGATGATCACAATTGATTTAGATACAGTTAGTTCCCAGGTGGTATCTTAGCATTCGCATGTAGAACACAGCTATTAGGTACACACGCGCTCGTAAAACAGACAATATCGCTTTTTATTGCCCGACCGACGCCGATGTACCGCAGCTGCTGTCTTCCGCAACAGAACTGTTTGAAATGAACTCGTTACACACGGTTATGTTATCTAAGGCTTATGTTACTGAAAGAATTTCGTAGTATAGCGCCATCTCGCCACGGAAATATTTTACTATTGCAAAAATCTTCTCGTATACGTCCGAGAAAAATCTTAGCCTAGTGAAATACTTCAGAGTATTACAGAATTAACACAACCATATCTATGAAGGTCAATCGACTATCTCGGAAACAGCATCAATAGTAGCACGATAAAATTGAACGTAAAATATAGTTTCAAAGTTTCACTTAATATTGATTTTAGTAAAATACACATCGAAGTAATCGTAAAAGCAGACTTTCTCTACACTTCTAGACAGCAATTTATGGTTTCCGTAACGTAATCGCTCTTTCTATTTTATGATATTTAATCTTTGGTGTCTGTTTATCTTTTAATATTTGCGTAGTTATTGGATTGTAATGCTTTACTGTATAAATGGGACTTCACGGACTAGTTTTTAATGTAGGCCATTACTGTATTTTTTTATTACAAACCCTGTTTGTAACATCCCTTATAGGCTGATTAGTCTATTCTTTAATATTTATTGGTTCGTCTAATGTCTGTTTTAAACTGATGATTGGATTATTTTGACACCGTCAGCAGACGAGTTGTAAAACCTACTAAAAATAATTTACTTGGTAATCAAAAAATAACGGAAGGCGAAATAAATAGTCTTTGAATAATAAAGAAAAGGTATCCACTCAAAAGTTTGAAGTTAGAATTTGTAAAACAAAGGAAAGTGTTTTGTTGTTACTTTATGAACTTGAGAATAAGTACGAGAATAAGCGAAGTAATCAAAGGCTAAGAAATGCCATCATTAATTCTTCTTTTTCTTATTTATGGACGACCGTTCGTCCACTTCTAAACGTAGGCCTCCCCCAGTGACCGCCACAAAGGTGTACATTAATTATGATGTACAGAATTACTTGATAATCACGACTCTATTGTTAGTATATATAAAGTGTTTACTTACCATGAACAAACAGTATTCCGAACCTTTAATATATCTATTAAAAAAAATCTATACCCTAAAAATCATCCCTACAACTAAACAACTAAACAGGTAGTTGACGTGTATCTGAGCAACACGTTCGGACACGCTTGCGAGTGACGACGTGCACATAGTCGTGGTTACAATATCTAAAGATCTACAAACATAGTAGAGAGCCGTTCGTGGTCACTACATGCGTACCTCCAGTAACATCTGACATCTTGCTTTTGCGCTGACAACAAACATGCCTGACTGACTGATTACAACTAGTTAACTGTGCTTATTATCCAGGTATTAGTTAAGCTCCAGTGAAGTCTTGCCACTTGAATCTAATCTATTTTAATGATTAAGATTTTAATAAGTTGATAATTTGCCGTAGTTAGTGAATGGATCCTAGTCTTGACAAAAAAAAATCATAACTTTGGCGTCAGAGTTCTATGTCTTGACTGAACGACTGAATGAATTGACAGAAATCGTGGTAGACAGATCGCGTGAAATCCCATTAACGATTTCATGTTCGGTGTGAACGGCACAAGCTAATCTATTAAGGCGCTTACGTATCTTTCTCTTCCTATCCTTCGAACACGACCAATCTTTACGATATACATACATTGGCTTATATCGATACATGCACTCGTTATGTATTAAAAAGAACGGATCAGTACAATAAGAATAAAAAAGTACATATTTGTAATTACGCATGTAAACAAATGACGGCGCGATAACAATCGATAGCTTTGACTGCTTGGTGCATACTTTCCAGTAAATATTATATACCTATTCTTATATATATTTATTTATTAACAATTGCCTTTTGTATTGTTTATATATATATACGAATCTGGGTTTTAGTGTTATGTACTACTACTGAAACACTCGGAAAAATTATGTTCATTGTTGTCGAATAAGAATTTTGTAATGAAACCATTTCAATAAATATTTTAAGGTAATGAGACAAACTGTCTCAATGACCCGCAAAAGGTATGATCGAATCTTCTGGAAGATTATCCTAAACCTAAACGAGACTACTGTGTAATCTAAGAGTATGGTTGTTTCTGCAAGTTGTTAATGACCTAGCATAACGTCATATGATATCGAACAAATATAAAACAAAATAAACGTAAAACTTTAAAAAAAGCCAAAATAAAATGACCTAGTAGAGGATCGTTGGCAAACATCCAAAGCCATAGAAACTGTTCCACTTACAGAGGATATGTAAGTAATTCAAATTGCAAATGGAATATAATTTACTTAAAATTGATAGCAATGAAGGTTAACGAACAATAAAACGTTTTGAATAAAGTATTTATTACACGTTGTAATGTTAAAATATTTACGTTGCCGACACACTTCCTGTCGCATTCTATAGCCGTTAGTGTCAGCGGATGCGACGGCGTGCATGTTGCGCCGTTACTGAGCCGCCCGACGTCACAGGCGGCGCGGTCCGCATGTCAACAAGGTGTGATGTGTGACGTCATCAACTTTTAGGGTTGTTAAACTTAAGTGTAACACAGGCGCAGACGGAGCATCCTCTGTTACGTCACGTTTTGCTTATCACGTATTGTCTTATCCTTGTCCTATGGCTTTTTTATCTTATAACTTTAATTGTTATTGTTGCAAACTCTTAATTTTATACATGACCGCATACAATATTCAATATAACCGATCCAATATTTTGTCTAAACTGATTAAAACGTACATGTTCTAACCTAGACTTACGTATGTGGTCTGGTGGCAACCTTGATAAGTGGGTGGTGGGGGATGGCTAGACGTGGTGGCGGGGCCAAGGCCGTCTCCTGGCCGACCGCCGTTCAACATCACCACAATCAATACCTTCCTCTTCAATTTAACATCTGCATTGGACTTTTTACACCATTCGTTTTAAGTTAACGAGACGCGCAGAACATTCATCCCGACATCATAATCGAATTGCGTTATTTATAAAAAAGTGGCGGCGTTTATTCGGTTGATATTCTTATTTTCTCCGAAAAGAAACTTTACATTGGTAAAGTATATGCATCAATTGATTTCCGAAATATAATCTTAAACAGCACTGAGTTAGCGTTCTTTATCTAGAAACACAAATTTGAAGAGTCACGGGTACCCGTAATCTATAGATATAGTTATACCTAGACATATGGAATTGGATCGAAAGAAGTGTGCTATAGGACAGTGCAAAATGGCTTAATTCTACATAGATTTAAGGTCTCACAACCTATATGTTTAATAACATAGCACGTTAATGAATCAATCTGAATATAGTACAATTCCGTATAGATTACATCTTTATGTAGGTCAGTAAAAGCGCGGTAAGGTAAAACGATCATTAGGGCTCACACGCACTCCGATCACGACGGCCCATTACAGTTTTATGAGAAACCAATTTGTATCGAGTCTTGTGTAACCTTTATTACATGTATAACGAAGCCTCGCTTAAAGCTCGTGCAACTTGAAAGATATTACCGTGGAGAAAACATTAATTAACTTATCTAAAGTTATTCGTTAACAAGTGTTGATTGGGTCGGGCGAGTTCTAATTTGTTTCAACGTATATTATATCAAGTTGTGTTCATTAAAACGATTTATAGAATAAGTTTTTTGTTGAGAGTTCATGTTAAGTGTGTATTGATAAAATATATTTACAATCCATTTTGCAAAAACACAATAGAAAAAGACAAGCTATGTATTATTAAACTCCATTCTGTACTGCAGTGTTGCTCTTGCGGAAACATATTTTTAATTTGATCTTTAATTAGCCTTCACTCGGCTGCTTTAGAAGTGCACCGATGTCACTATCTATTACGATAGCTTGCCCGATTGTAAAATCCTACCAAAACTACATATTATGTATTGAAATTGTATAGTCCATCGCCGTTCAAATTTTTACCCAATAAGCTTCGCTGATAAGAAGATTTCCTTTAAAACAAGCTCTTTCCCTAACCCTCAATAGGGACATGTAATTGCGCAGTTTTTTGAAACCGTTGAACACAAATACATTTTAGCAAAATGTGAGGAAACAAAGACCGTACGCTTTATCTAATCTTAATGCCGTTTTACAACTTATCTGCGTGTTTCCCTACACTCTTGCTTCGTAAACGACGTTGCCAACTATCGCCTTCTATGGCATCTACCCGACTTGCTTGAAGTTGTACCATAGTAATTCTCATTTTCAATCCCTACCTTGAAAATTGTCTATGCTAAGAAAAATATACATTTGAATTGTCTAAAAATGATGTACTGCGTTGTGTATTGTTAAAAATAACAATAAGTGTGTGCTTACCTTTAACAATTCAATTGGCAGGTCTAAAATAAGTTTGAAAGGTCATGAAGCTGTTCGACTTCTATTTAACGTTGAACTCCAAATATGTGCATAAAGGAACTAATTATACAAATCATAATTCATCCCAACTGGTTCAAGCATGATCGTTTGTGATTTTGTGTTCCGTGCATGCATATATGCATGAGGATAAATATTATCAACTCATTTCTTTGTATTAAAGAATTTGAAAAACAAACCCATTGGTGCAAATCTACTCGGATTCGAACGCCAGGCTGTTAGATTGTTAGCAGAGCTTATGATAACCACGTAAATTTATATAAAAATTAACATTTTACCAAATTAATCTTATAAAAAGTAATTAGAGTGTATTATTGATTTTGGTCGAACATTTAAGTTGGTGAAAATGAATTCTTAAAATAAATATCTGTAGAGAAGTTAGGACTGCGGTATTGGCGCCGACCCAATGGACTGAAACCGGTGAAAGTACTTTCGAGGTTGAATGCTAAACGAGTTAACCGAGCTTCTGCGCCATTACCTCGCCCATTACACAACCTCCGTCGCTCTTTGTAATACAATAGCTGTTTGGAACATAATTATAACGAACACCGCTGTCGCTCGTACTCTTCCAACTTAACTTTCGTTATTAAAATGATGATATCAGATTATACGTATAATTCATATCAAATAAAGTCTATGGCAGCATTGAACTTTGGACTAATGAAATTAGTCCGCATAGATTGTATCGCAATTAGGTTTATCTATAAATTTTTATTTTTATCTTATACGAAAAAACGAGATTAATTTTTTTATTACATCACCGATTTCTAGGCAAATTGCAAGTTTCATATATGGATTTTAAAACAAAGAACTCTAAATAAAAACTGTCGACGCTGAATACATCCTAATCTTGAATATGTTAAATTACACACTCATCAGAGTGTGTAATTTAACATATTTTCTTGAACGTTAAAGCCGGAAAAAGTCACTATGGTCCAAATTAAATATGGGTTCAGATAACAAATTAATACAAATGGTAAAAAATGATATTAATGATTTCTATTAGAAAATATAATATTTTCTGAATTTAAGTACTAAAGATAATTGATGTTAAGACGAAAACTTATTTTTCTCTTGTTTAGCCCGTTCCTAAACGAACGAAGTGCATTTGGAGGATTTTGCACTTCAGATGAACCTCTTGAACTCTGTCTAGAACATTTGTATTAATACTGAGGTGATGGAAGATTTCAATTCAGTTTGTGCGTCAGTAGATCAGGCAGGTAGGCAATAAAGGGAGGAGACAGGGGTGTAAGGTGCCGGTTCATTGGACCTTGAAATTCTGAGGGAGATGTTTTATCGAACTTGTTACTTCGCGTCTAGACAGATGATAGCGCCTTGGAGCGTAGAACGCACACATCTTTGCTTACCTAGACAGACTGCTCGACTGTTATTGTTGTAAGTAATTGTGTGTATTGTTAATAATGTATTAATGTTGTTCGTTCTTGCAGGAATGTAGATATTAGTTTAAAAAAAAAGTTATTCTCTTCCTGGTTTGTTATGTCTTGTGGTTATCTTCCTGCTATTCTCCCACATCATGTGGAGTCGGTACAGTACGACCGAAGACCATACTGTAGCGGGTTTTGGCTATAGTTTTTTTTTAGGATCGGCCGCCTGCCTGACGTCAACCCTCTTCGGGCATGTATATATGAAGTATTAGTGGATTATCGAAATAATTTACTAATATTTCTTATCAAAACTAAGTTTAAAACTTGGTTGGACATGATTCAAGACAATAGTCGAATGGCGGATTCGAACCCACGACATGTTGTGCATGT
>DWTW01003274.1:0-10144 GCA_018246275.1 Papilio slateri
ATATATATATATATATATAATGAAATTACGACATACGAAATTATAGTTAGTTGCAATATTCGTAAAAGTTTTTTTTTTTTTAATAAAAACTAAACTCTATTTTGTTTATCTATGAAATATTAAGAAGTAATAATACTTGACACCATTTCATTAAAAGCTTAAGAGGTGAGACAGGTTGGAACATTCCGTATATCCTATAATCTAGATATATAAGTATTAGAAATATAAAACATATAATATTTTTGTACATATGATGCGATTGGCAATTGCAATGCTATGAAAGATTGATCTTTCCCGTGAAAATATCGAATTTGTCACAGACTAAAATTTTACAGTATATGTATATCTTCAGATATTTATTGTTATTACTCTGTGGCATAAATATAAATTTTGTTATTGTTGTTTACAATTTACGAAAATTAATTAATTAATTAATTAATCCTATTGATCGCCAAAAACTTAATAAAAAAATTGTATAGACTAAATTTTAAAGAAATTACCAGTTATTGTTTAAAAATATATTTGAGTATACAACACCCAAGATGGAGTTGAAAGGAATGACTTAATATTGGTCAAATGGAATGCCAAATAATATGAATGTTGTGTTTGTTTGTCTGCCCTGTGGTGGAAATGTGCCTTCGTTTTTTAATAGTTCATCTGTTAAGTTTTAGAAGGTTGGTGACCGCTGATCAAATATACAAATCATTTGTACTAGCGATAAAATATACAAGGCAACATTAATTGAACTTTTTATACTGGCGACATAATATCAAAATGGGAATGATTGTGGGAAGTCGATTGATCGTTTAAATGCGTCCATAAAGAGTCCGAAAGTTATGTACGTATCGCCTATAGTACAAATCGCAATATGATAATGGCGAAAAGTCACTATTCTATACTGAAAAAAAGTATCGTACCTACTCTAAAGCCGTCGGTCGGTGATTACCATCGCCAACTAGTGGTACGGTTCTACGTTTGGTGGGCGTTGTAGTTATAGTGCGAGACGTATGCCTTCGTAAAGGATTTAATGTACAGTCAGGTACGAAAACCTTCGTCGGTTTTCAAATTCATTCCTTTATCAAGACAGACACTTAGTTCATTTTGAAACTAAAGCACTAAGCAAGTAAATTATACTTAATTGATAATAAAACAAGAGTCAATATAGTAAAACAACCTTTTAATGGCCTAGTCATTACGAAGTTTGAATCTAATATGTTCTATTTAATTTGTGCAAGCAAATGTCGACTTTAAGATGACTAACCTTTTTCATCCCGACTGTACTTTTAAATCGTATACAGTACTAGTTTACAGTTTGTGTTACCGCACCGATCGATCGGTTGATTTGTATACTGGTCAAAACTTGGGTCGATCTTTGATAAAAGTGTTTCTGGACTCGATTCTACCATCGACAAATAATCGGTTGTTATGGTAGTACCTAAATGGTAAGTGGCACATATAGTGCGCGACGATAAATATTGCCGTGCACGTCGACCTTTGGAAAGAGACAATCGGCTGATTTCGGCTTCGTAGAGCGTTGTCTCTGTCTCACAGGGCACTAACAGTCACATAGGTATATGACAACTAAGTCGCATGTGCAATATTTATCGCCGCGTACTATACTGTTACCATAAATTAACCTCTTACAGTCTTTTAGTTATTTATAAAAACATAGATTTGTGCGTACCCTCCTATTATATCAGTTTTAATAGTTTTTACGTTTTAATGGTGTATGTCCTAAATACATCAAATCCTAGCTTTTCTAGTCTAGTCAGTCGCCAAATTAATTCACCGGTAGTGTTTCCACTAGGTTTCGTATTGATATATTTCGTATTTGGCAACAATACCTATTGATTTATTTTCATTCCATCAGTTTGAATGATGTTTTGTTTCTGTCAGTACAGTCATGTACAGTCGCTAACAAAAGTGTTAAATAAAATATTTCTTTGGTGTCGCTTTTTTTTTATTTAAAATTTTTTATACAGTAATTTGGGGAATTTCGCAATTAACTAAAATACCATATCGTTTAAAGCACATATCGATCAACTCAATAAAGCAATATTAAATGTTTATAACAATAAAAAATTTGTAGTAGAGCTTGTGAAGTGCCTTTACACGTTTTATGCGTAAGAGTGTACCGGCGTGATTGTTGTTCATTTGATTCCAAGTTAAGAAGCTAACCCAAAGATAAATTATGTCTCGATTCTTATAGAGTTTGATAGACTTTTTGTGAACTGATCACGACTTTGCGACAGTTACAAGTCGAGAGTCTAGTTCCCTTGTAAAATATCCAAATCATCAAAATTCTTGGATACCTTGCAGACCTTTAAGATTTAAAAGACCTAGGACTGCATTAAATACGCTTATCGATACGTTTATGTTTTAAGACTGTCTAGTGGGGGAATGGGTACATAGCAATGAACGAGAGAAGTGCAAAGGTATTGATTTAAATTTGGATATTTTAAAAGTTTATTTTACTTGGTATTATTTTGATATGTTTTACTTTTGACCTTTGAGCACAAACTATAGTATGCGATGATAAATTTTGCACGAAGACCTTATATGTAGCGCGTTCTCTCTCGCACAAGGCACTAACACTGCATTGTGTGTAGTGTTCGACAGAGACAACGCTCTACGAAGCCGAAAGCAGCGGGTCGTCTCTTTCCAAAGTTCGTGGTGCTGTATTTATCGCCGCGTACTATACCTGATGTTGTGTGCGTCACTCCCCCTCCCCCTCACATTTATGACGTCACAATATTAAAACAATCATGGGCTGGATTCGTGTTGACGTGTGTTGAATACTTCGATGGTTTGATTCTATAACATCAGTAAATAAAAAGTCTATCAGACTGAACTTAAATGTTTCATACTAAATTTTTAGTTAAGTATAAAGACTTATTGATTGATTGAATTTTATCATTCCTATAATATATTGTTTGTTTCTAAATTTATATTTAAAATATATATTAACTTTAAGTTTTAATTGTGTTATGTTTAAAATTGGTTTATATGCTATGACAATTCGAAATATATATAGTTAAGTACATGTAGTATTAGGTACCAATATGCATTGGTGTTAACATAGATACTGGAATAATATCGCGTCGTACTGAAGAGGCAATTTAGTTTAATTTACCCAGTTTTTAAATGGCAACATTGTCATGCCACATTGAGTCTGGCTAATTAAAACTGACACTGAAAAGCGCGGCAAATTAAAAAAAAAAAACAATTTCGACATCTAGATTTATAAATAATAATGTTAAAGTATCAAATTAGGTTGTTCCGAGTATTCTTTTAGGAATGGGGTTGCCTTATTGTTTTTTTTTAATTCGCCGCGCTTTTTCAGTATCAACTTTCATTAGCCAGACTCTAATTTATATTATGTTGTATTGAAAAATTATCTGTAGAGTATTGCACTATTATATTTTAAAATTCTTATATTTCCATACGTTATTAAATCGTTTCTATATTTTTCTTGTTATAATCATAAAAAAAAAATATTTTAATTACCTTTTATTGTGGCATGTAAATTATTTACTCGACTTATATATAGATATATATTAAAGTTAGACATAGAAATGTACTACGAAATATACTATGTTAATTGTAAATTATGTATCGTTGTATGTCTTCTAAAAGTTGCTGAAATATTCCAAAGTATCAGAAATGTTAGTTCGGAAGTGCATCGCAGCGACGCCCAAAGATATGTTACAGAAGATTTGTTTGCGAGGGAAAGATTATTTAGTCTGTGAGACGATCTTAACTTTCGACACGTTTACCGAACTTTTTAGTCAATGTAACGTCAGCAAAACAAATTGAAAGTTTCCGTTATAAAGTTTAGATGTTTTTGCAGACTGTACGCGTAGCAATAAGAAGGTCCGCTGCGACTTTTGTTCGTGTTTTGTACACCGTGAAATATTTTTTTTTTTATATAATCATTAAAATTAAACGATTCTCTGGCGTTTCATTGTTACTGTGCTGAAGAATAGTGAATTGTGGCGCACTTCCTTGCCGATGTTGTGATACTTTGAAAATTTAAAAAAAGCGAGGGAACTTTTGAGTGTTTTAATTTTGTTTTGTTTATTTTCACTATTGTTCGGCGCGTATCCCTTCCTTTACGGCTTCGTAAAATATTGAGTAACTTTGTGATACAGATTTGTGGTTCATTGGAGGCAAAGTATTCGCCCGAAGGTAAGACATGTGCCCTACAATATGTGAAAATTGGAATGGTATTAATTAAAAACATAATTGTATCGCTTTATGTATGTTATAATAAACTTTGTACATGTTACCGATAGATTGTGAACTTCAGTTTATAATCCCACTAGGCATATTATAAATTGACAGCAAATTGTAAACGTGTGAATAAATGTTCACAATCTATCGGTATATGACATGATAGCAACATCATCCATAAAACACGCGCCAATTTCTCATTATGTGAAGCGCGTATTGTTATTTCATTTTCTACTACTACTACTACTAGATGGCGTTGTTCTCAATTTTAAAATTAAATTATTTTTATCCTAATAGACCTGATCAGGGCTAAAACAAAGTAAAAAAATATATTGTCATCGATCCTTCATATTACTGCAAATTTTCAAGTCCATCGGACGTTTACAAAATTAGCGAAAATGACATCGTAAGCTTCCGTCACATAGATACGCAGATATATACCGAGCTAATATAAGCGCGTTGAAAAAAATTAAATTCAACTAAAATTATACTTTAAATTATAACAGACGTAGGAAGGTCAGAAATCTGCACCAAGAAATCTTCCTAGAACGTAAACACTCAAACAATCGAACATTATATTTCGAATAGATGTTTTGTTATATCGGACAATCTATTTTCAGATTTGCAGGTTAACTACCTTTATACGCTATCCATAACTACCTTTCACTGACAAAAGTCATGTTATTTTCTGAAAACTAGCAATGTATAGATTCAATTTTCATTATTTAAATAATATTTATGTTTTCAATTGATACCATCCAATAGTTTCTTTTTATCTAATATTCGGCCATAACTGTATTATTGTAATAATGAATGTCCAGGTCACCCGACGTGCCTGCAGTTCACTATGAACATGATCGTCTCCGTGCGCAAGTACCGGTGGCAGTGCATCGAGTGCAAGTGCTGCTCGGTTTGCGGCACCAGCGACAATGACGTGAGTCGATAAATTAATACTTTGTGTTGAGTTGAACACCCCTGGCCCATGCCTAGGAAACAGGGGTGGTCAACTCTAGCGTATAAGATCTGCTTTCATGCCTTTAAAATTGGGTCGCGATTCACTTATTGAGTGCAAATTAAGACGTTTGCGGCACAAGTGATAATGGCGTAATTCAAACAGTATGCAATTCCTTTTGAGTAGACCGCCCCGGGTGACCTGGACACCTGGCTCACGTGAGCGGCAGATGTACTTAACTCTTGTGTATGAAAGGGTACTTTTGTACCTTGAAAATGTGTGGTATTCGACTAGCTAAAAATTAAATTTTCCTATGCATTTATTGATCTTATGAATTCAACCATTAGTGGCGTAAATCAATGATCTATATAATATTGTTTCTTAATATTTAGATTAGGGGTGAGCAACCCGCGGCCCAAATACATATTTTGTGCAGCCCGCGGAGGATTTTACGACACGGATTTTTAGCAATAAAAAAATATTTTATAAATCATATGTAGAATAACACGAGCGATAATTGAAATATACCGTATCCAGATTAAAGTTTATCTATATTTGTATACTACAATATCTTAATTATTAAATTTCATTGTCTTACTTGTACTGCAAGATACCTATTTTGTCCATATATCTATTTTGAAGCAAATATAAAAATGTGATTTTGGTTGCTTGAAAGGTTGCTTACCCCTGATCTAGACTAAGGATGATGATAATAATATCTGTTAGCAAGTGTACGCAATGAATATAGCGTGATGCGCTACGTTGGGTCGTCACGTCATTGTAAGCAGTGTGTACATGTGCAGCCTGTCGGGATGCCCGCGCGCGGACCGCTCGCAGCTGCAGCCGCACTCGCAGGAGCTCAAGTGCCCCACGCCCGGGTGCGACGGCTCCGGCCACGTCACCGGCAACTACTCCTCGCACCGCTCGCTCTCCGGCTGCCCGCGCGCCAACAAGCCCAAGAGCAAGCCCCGGGACGGACAGGACTCGGAGCCGCTCAGGTAAAATATACCTACATGAACATTTTACATACGTCTTGTGGCCTTTTTCATATAATTTTAGCTAAGAAATAATAATATTTAAGACTCTACGACATGAATACGACTGATCTTTGGATGGTGCACATACAAATCTTAAAGCTACGGAAGAAAGTTCGTGAGGCATCGATAAGGGCTCTTAAAAGCTATGTACAATACACCGTATCATATTTATGCAAGTATCTAATTACGTTTAGATGAAAATATTAAGTATGAAACTAAGTTTAGATGAAAAGTGGGTTAAGAAAAAACGTTATCTGACCACCTCATTTAAGGTACTGTTTGTTGTACATATTTTTAATGTACTGAACTAAAAAGGCAAAAATCAAGTTGACAACGAAATAGAAGACAATACGAACAAATTAACGATAACAACCTCACCGTGAGTTCACACCGCTGAAAAGATCACATGAAACATGTTGTTATCTCTCTCTTTCTTTATAAAAACAGATATGACAACATGTTTTATGTGAATCTGTTCGACAGGGTGAATTCACGGTAAGATGAACAAAAACTTTTACAACTTATGTCAATGATAAAAACAATTGAGGTAATCTTGCATACGTCATACATATCTAACTCTAGTACCAGTTTTCAAATCATAAATCTAAGATAGACAATGCTTTGTTTGTTGCAATTATTTCAATAAATATCGTTTACATGTAGTTTGTTGATTATTTGCACGCTGCTTAGATGCCCTATACCGGGCTGTGACGGATCTGGACACGCCACAGGGAAATTCTTGTCGCATCGAAGGTGAGGCCACATACGGCGAACATACGTTTATATAGATTTAATTAACTATTAGCGTAATATTGGAAATGTTATAATAAATTGTGATTGTTATTTTTTTATTAATCTCATCGTTTTTATTTTTATCAGCGCTTCCGGCTGTCCCATTGCGAATAGAAATAAAATGCGGGTGTTGGAAAGCGGCGGTACGGTGGAACAGCACAAGGCGGCGGTCGCGGCGGCCGCCTCGGCCATCAAGTTCGACGGCGTCAACTGTCCCACCCCCGGTTGCGATGGCTCAGGACACATAAACGGCTCGTTTCTAACGCATCGCTCTTTATCCGGATGTCCCGTCGCCGGGTCATCGACACCGACACCGCAGCCGAAGAAGGCGAAATACCCTGATGACATTACACCCTTATACCCAAAACCATATTCAGGTAAATAGACTACAATAAACAAGTCTGACTTAGTATATTATATAACATTTAATAAACGGTTAATTAACTCAAAAAAAAAACCTTTACTAATTACAGGCATGGAGATGAATATGCAAACCGGTAACGGCGAAGACCTTATGACCCTCGAGCAAGAAATAACAGAACTCCAGAGGGAGAACGCGCGCGTCGAATCGCAGATGATTCGACTGAAATCAGACATCAACGCGATGGAAACACATCTCAGTCACGGCGAACGGGTGAGTTATTATGATATCGAAACGAGACTAGGGCTGAATCAATAACTCATCGACATTATATAATAATCTTTCAACGGTCCAAAATTTCGTAGATGGTACAGTCATGGCTCCAAACATGCAGCTTTGAGTGCTACTAACATCTTGCAAACATTTGTGAGTACAGCCAAAACTATTCGGGTACACCCACTCGTAACGCAAGTTAAACATTAGTTTAATTTATTTTCGCTTTGAGATGAAAATTGATGAATTGATTTTTTTTTTTCAGGAGAACCAGCTCATATCTCAGCGCAACAACAACCTCAATGAATACTACGAGAGCTTGCGTAATAACGTTATAACGTTACTCGAACATGTCCGAATTCCCGGAGGCGGGACCGCTCCAGTGACGAACGCCGGCGGCGCGCCCGGCGCCCCGCCGCCGCCCGCGCCCGGGGACAAACCCGCGCACGACAACTTCGACTCCTACCTCACGAAGCTACAAACCCTATGCTCGCCCGATGGCTACTGCCCCGACGAGAACCGGCCCATATACGAAACGGTGAAAAACGCGCTCCAAGACTTCACAGTGCTGCCGACGCCCATTTAAGGTTCAACAAGCGCCGCCGAAACTGAGCGACAATAAAAATGATTGTCCAGCTCGAATCGGCGGAGCTTACACGGTGATACAGAAAGACATAGTGCAATTCATTTTACAAAAAGTTCGAACGTTTAACTAGTAACCAAAGATTAAAAACTTTTAAAAAAATTCGGTTAAAAACAGTGAATACTCTGTGCATAAGACTATATATATTGCAGCCGAATAAAACAGATTATTCGGTCGTTATGTGTTCTGCTTAGGTAACAATGTTTTGTGAACCATTGTATACGATGTGTGACTTCTCTTCGACGTTCACACAACACTAAAACCTTTCGAATATTAAAAAACGACTTATTGTAAGACTTAAATAAAATTTAAACACTGTTACTCGTATATGCTTAAAATTAACTAAATGTTAGGAAAAAATTTATACTATTGCATATAAGTGACTTAGACCTACACAAATACATTATATTGTCGTATATGGAAAGTGTAAATATTGTACGTAATTCTATATGAATAGAAATTAGTGAAGGGAGATTTTGTTGTGCCCAGAGAAAGGCATAGTAATTAATATATGTTAACGAATCTTTACGTTTTACGTTCTAATACTGGGAATGTGCCAAATGCTTCAGTCACAGCCGACCCTTTCGCTGATTAATGTGGACTAAGCTACGGAGATAGAGATTTTAAAAACGAAATTATAAACTCCTTAGAGGACTGTCTAGTCACTTTTGTAAATAAAATTGTGAATACATAGTTGACACGTCACATGGACGTTTTTATTTATATTAGGTAATAATGAGATCTCATTAGTAAGGTAAATTATTCAGTCATTAATTAACCAATTTTAGAAATTAATGAAAACTTTCTTTGTTAGTCAAGTTTCACTTTACTGTGATTATGTTACGTGTTACGACTTATTTATTGTTACCTTTACGAATGTGATAGCTTAAATGTCGCGAGTTGGTGTTGTTTGGTTATGCAATGTTTTTATTTAGCGCCCTCTTACACAAATTGTGTGCAATAATTGTTTGAATCCGTACCTATATCGTAATATTTTGTTAAATCTAAATTATTTGAAGCTTAGAAGTTCTCTGTTCAAGTCACATGGTACGGAAGCGGTAATTATATTCGCATTTGAATACTAAACCTATTACTATGTTAATACTCTGATGTCATATACGTTTCTGTAAAATATTGAGTATGTGTTGTTAAAGAGAATAAAAATAATAAATACCAAGAATACGGTGTCATTTTTTCCACGGTAAATTGGTAAATACATGAATTATAATGTACCATATTTTTTAGGGTAAATATCGTCCTTTACGACATGTTCGACACTTAAAGATATCACCTACTACTAAGAGACTATCGCAACAAAGAACGTGAGGGAAAATTATTTTTATGTCGGAGTGCCCTTTTGTTGAAGATCTCTAAGTTGTTACTACACAAAGTTTGCTGTTAACCTAGCTGCTAAGACGATTCGCCAGGAAAGTTTTTAACGAATTGGAAAAAAATATCGATTGGATATTTTTAAGCTGTATTGATTTCTATTATATTTGGTAAAAGCGTGTTTGGAGCCCCTTAAAGTAATCTTAAAAGATTCAATGCATGTATAATTAAACACACATAATTATAGAAAAAGTAGTACCATAGGAAGTAGTAGTAGTAGTAGTAGGGTTTATCTCGAAGAGAAAGGCAATGGAACTAAGCCATACAGCCAAGTACCATAGGAAACACCAACTTTTCGAAAAGTATGTCCCATCTCTATAGTTTGTTAAAAATAGCTTGATTGAAATGACAGATGTCAACAAAAATAACGACTTATATTTGTTGAAACTTGATGTTTGACCTATTTTGGCACAGGATAAAGTTTCGGTATTGAAAGGTGTATATATTTGGTATAGTTTATTAAC
>DWTW01003275.1:0-10143 GCA_018246275.1 Papilio slateri
AACTAAGTAGCGACCGCGCCGCTCGGTGCCGATAACTCCGTAACCTATGTCGACGTGGTGCTTTTGTTTCGACATTCGAATAAACGCACGTCGAATGCCATGTTTATTATTTTGAAAATAAAATTGATTTTCAAATGAAAACAACATCAAAACATACGCTGAAATATTTATAAAATTCAAACCGAATATAGTTTATTTTAATAAAAAAAATTTAAAATGTTTTTTATACGCGTGTTATTAAAACGGAAACATAATTTTTAAGTCATACTGCCCCCTATAACCGATATTGCCAGTTTGTTTCGCATCGTAAATATATTTTCCTTAAATTTCAAGTTTGCTCTTTCAATGTGACATTTAAATCATTTACAGTTGTATCTATTTTATATTTAAATATTTCGTTGGACATAAACAAAAACAGTTTCCTGCTTTGCGAGACTACAAAAAATTAACCAGTATAAAATGTAATCAACGCCCTTTATATCATTATATCACGCGTCTAAGTTTAAAAATAGCATTAAATTCAATTGTAAAAAATTATAATAATGTTCATTCATTACAAAGCAGTAATCACATTAGCTATTCAATTTAATTCTGCCTGAACGTGGCATCGCTAAGTGGTTTGTGAAAGTTCCGAAAGCAAAGTCTTGCCGAACTCGACAAGTTTTGTTCGGCGCACGTTGAGAGCAGTCTCTCGGTACCTGCTCCTCTTTGTTTAAGAGGATACTAGTGACTCATTTATATGCCAGTCGTAATAGTACAGGGTACTTAGTGACTAAATTATACGTTATAAAAAGTCCAAGGCTCAAAAACAACCTGTCGTCGGTTTCATCAAAATTATTATGTCTATCGCGTTTTATCACACCTATAACGCTTGAAATGGACGAACCCAGAAACCAATTCTTGCCGCGTCTTGATAGTTGGCGTACAGTTTTCACGAAACTGTCCTGTGAAATGATTCTCCAGCGGTATTTCGAAACCGATGCATCATATGGTCCTTTAAGAAAAGAGCGGAGTGCTTTTTAAAATGCCGACAGCGCACTGATTACTGCTATGGTCTTGTTTCAAGGGTGGCGGTTACCACTACACGCCCTTTATGCCCTCGACTGCTATCGCCTTCCAGGTCTCTGACGTTGGATCTCTGGTCTTATTTTTTAGACAATTTTGACCTCCGCGATTACAAAACTTGTTAAGGATATTTCGTTGCGAAAATTCATCTCCTAAACTTAATAAATGTAATAAGAGAATTAAATTAATTAACCTTTATTACGTACTAAATTGTGTTCCATTTGTTTTAAATGTTCATGGAGGTGTTAATATTAGGCTAAACTCTATTAGTAAGCACAAAAGGGACAATTAGCATGTCCGTGACAGGCTGGCTTTTGGCTCATTCATCATAGTCGGAGCGAGTCGAGCAATTAGTGCCCGGCCAAATCGGACGTGCCGCCGCAATCAATGTGGCGCGCTCTATTTGCTCGCTGGAACTAATTCCGAATTTTCATCCACAATTTACAGCAAAATCATTCTGCAATTTTATGCTAAATCAAAGATTTGGCAACATAAATAAACTATTTAAAAACATTTAGAATTATTTTTAATACGATCCAACCAGTCCTTTAACCTTTCACATCCAAGATATTACCTTTCTTTATTATTTTGCTACAAATTTTAATTTCGTTTTTGATCTTCTTGATGTCCAAACTACTGCGTATTATGTCGAGCAACTTATCTTACGCAATTTTAATCTTCGCGTTCCAATTAATCCATTTAATAATTTTATTTCAGAAAAATATATAGGGCAAGGATAATAAACTGTATTGGAAACAATTGTTACAATGGACACTCCGTTTAAAAAGTTAACAAGACAAACATTTTAACATGGAGTTAATATTTAAACAAAACGAATTGTACGCATTGTACGCTTGTAAGCATTAAGGCATCAGATCGATATGTCAGAATAATCCTGGCGTCCTTCACCGCCTGGGCCGGGCAATTATTGCATGGCCGCCGTCCGTCCGGATATCCGGCCATCGATTTTCGCTCCCCAATTATGGCGGTGGCGGTATCCGGACCTTCAATGTGACGTTTGAACCATCCGGGTGGATGTGCAGTGCCACTGGTATAACCTAATGTACAATGTATATATTTTAAATACCTCTTTTGTTCAAAATATTATATTTAACTTAAGTTGAATTTCACAGTATTGCTTCGACATGAATCATACGTTTAAGAACAGAATATTGAGGAAGACAACACAATTCCGTACAATTTAATTGTCCTGGTAAAAGGCTTAGATTAAATGCTACGCATAAATTAAGTAAAATCCTAAAACATTGTTCCTCAAGTGACAAAGGCGCTTAGAAAATTGAATTAAAGACCCTATAATATTATTATTTGCTAAGATTTTACTATCATATCGGTAACTTCCTTGATTATATTTGAATATCTCATTATGAATGGAAATTTATCAAACATAAATTTAATATTACCTAAAAATGTATCCATATACGCAACCCTGGGTTTGTGAATATTCATGCGGTAGCTGACTTGTTTATATACAATGCTAGCGACTGCGAAATGATACTACTAACACCCTGCACAAAATACCATCTTGAATCTTTTTAATTCACCACAATCCTCTTTTAGGTTTTGATTAAAAATACCCTAGATTTTAAGTAATGGCCCTTGTTCTTTCTTCCTCCCCGCCTTAAGCAATATTCTTCGCACCGATATGGCTAGAAGAAATATTAATTAGAACGCTAAATAATTGAAAACATTTTTATGTGTAGTAGAATTCTTGAAAAACCACTAAAATCTAAAAAATTGCGCTGAGATTTCTGGTATCTGTTATGTTGACTTAAATGTGTTTATTTTAAGGCTGTATAAATGTATGTTAATGTTAAATTCGTGTTCAAATAATAACACTATCACAAGCTTATCTGTGAACGTTGGCCTGCTCTAATTTATATCGACGAAATCATGTTTGTAAGTAATAAAGAAATGACTATTTACAGTCATTTAACAGTGTTAGTATCAATTTATCAGACGGGAACACTTCGAGAGTCGCATTAAGAGAATATACGGGCAATAGTTGTGATTGTAACGGTCTTGTTTATATTGCTTGCGAGCACCTCTCGAGAAACGTTCCCCGGGAAAATACACAAGTCGACATCCCACGGCCTATCTCACTTTTATATCGGATTTTCGTGAGACCGAAAGCCTGTGTAATTCCATTTCGTAGGGATCAGTGAGAGCCTTGTTGAATAAATCGATTTAATTGTCTCAATTTTATATTACGTCTTTCGGAATGGATATTGAGCGAAATTTTCCCTTTGTTTGTTTTTTTTTATGTTTAGTCGTAAACGTTTTCTACAGAAACAGTTAATTTGCAAAATAATTGTTTTTGAAAAATTGGTACTGTGCATTATTGTACGGACAAGTTATATTTTAGCATCATTACTTTTATAACAATACAAGTTAAGACAATGTAATTTATCCTTCAGCAAAATAATACATCAAAGAACATGAGCAAATTTAAATATTCTTATCCTAAAGGCACTGGCAAGGTACCGCAAAGTAACCTAAACTTCTGGAATTATTAATTCTTTATTGATCATTAACGAATAATAAAGTTAAAGGTAAAAGCTCACAAGTTTTGGGTTCAAGAGGGTAAACAGAGATTACGGATTTCTATTTTGTATAATCTTGGCCCATATACATCCCATTTTCATCCATACCAACAATATACCACTACCAGTATATACCCCTCGAGTAGTTAATATGTTAATGAAGAAGAACCGAACGACTTGCTATTATCATGTCAATCAAAAACATGCTACCTACATGGCTATTGCGCCTATTACGTTGCTGCTTTTATTTATAGGTCTAATTTAATACGACACACTCCAGAAATAACCGAGAACCAAATTCGTATTTAGCACGTAACAACTTTAAGGTGTTAGTATAAACAGGGAGTCGAGTTAAGAAATTAAATTCCTCGCACATCCTTCGCGGAAGAGCGATAGAGCCTGCGCACCGTCACAAAGATATTTGCGTTCGGCACACTGGTAATACAATTTAAAGTTTCGGAGCCCACATGAGCCTCCGTCTCGTTGCCGTGGCAACGCCCTCCGCTCTCCGGCGGATTGTACGCTAAATTTTCGGTAAACGCGCACACTGCACGGGATAAAGGAAACGATTTTCCAAGAAGGTGAATATCATTAGATCCGATCTCGGCTCGATGCTTCCGCGTACTCATTAGCCGAGGAAATTTCGAGTGCCGAAATTTTATTAACATCGTAAGACGAAATCGTCTATATAAATTAACGGCTGAAGGAAGCGGATAGCGATGACAGGATTAACATTGTATCAATATCTTCAATTACACAACTTTAAAAAGTCTTGTAAAACATTTATACCAATAGACTTCTTCTCCTATTCCCAATACAAAAAAATATCGAAAACGCTTACTACGTCAATCGTTTCCTTTCCCTTATCCATTCTCCATTTCTTCTTGAAAAGGCTGCAAACGCATACGTATCATAACATAAAAAACCATCGTAAACAAAAAGTACTTTTCATGGAACAGTAACGTTTGAATAAATTATACACATACAGTTAGTGAGCTACGGTAGTAGTAGTTAATTTGATTACATTAGCCAGCACAGTGACTCAGTGAGCAGGGAATTCCTCTAATTATCGTCGCACTGTTTGTAGCGAGCTCGATGTTTCCGGATTAAGTGACGTAATAACCGTAATTCAGGGGTAACTAGTTACGCTTCTATACCAAAATTATCATCGATATACATATTTTATAGGTACACTAATGCATTGGTCTTAGTTTGACAAACAATTATCTGTAGATCGTAGAGTAATTTTAATTATTATTATTTATAATTATGACTATGTAGTGCTAGACTACATATCAATACAAATATAAAAATGAGCCAGATTTGTTTGTGTGAAATAATACTTAAAATTAACTAGTGTACTGTTTTTAATGTTTATTTTACCATGAGAAAGATTATTCAGAAGTAACATAGCTTACTTTAAATTTACCCAGGTGACGCCGGGCACGAACAGTCACGAATAAATACACTTGACTCGTCTACGTCTATATTAATATTATTTAATTTTTATTGTAAGAAAATTACGATACATCAATGATATCTTAAAAGCTGTGCAAACGCCAATAACTATATTTTTTATCCAATATAAGATAATATATGAACGTCAAAGGAAAATCAGGGACTTAAAAGCGGTCCCACTCCTCACGAATACTTGCCCTTTAATGACCTTTCTTGAGGTCTATTATTAAATTTTCCGCTTTTAACTCCACAAAGTGCATCAGATATAATAAATCGGAACCATCGAAAGTATTGTAGTACTCCTTTTTAAAAAAGATCGGAAACTCCATAGAACTATTTGAAATAAATTGGTTGTAGTAAACTGATCGATATTTGATTGACATTCTTAAGAGCCAATAAAAATGTTCAGTATGAAAGAAAGTGTTGCTAGATCCGTGAAATTCCGCTTTCAAAGGTAATTTCACGGTCATCGGCTATTGAAATAAAACGTGAAACCGCTTGATATTGACGCGTAGTCGTACCCTTGTTTCGCCTTCACCTGATGTTAATATTATTTTATAAATAAACTTACGGATCCATCAGAGATTGTCCTGTTCAAATATTTACTTGCTTTCTATTAGTGCGTTCATCAAACTTTTTTTGTTATTCTAATATTAATCTGTTAAAAATTTTAGTTATATAAATTGTAATATGCCAAAAAGCTTAAAATAATAAAACATGTTTCGTCAAATTAAAACACGAAACCGGACGCAGCGCCACCTATCGGTTTCTATTATGAACCTTAACTTTCCACGGGCCGACTTGAACACAGACAAAAAAAAATCAAATTTTATCAAGCCATTTAGGAGACATTAACTTAGCAACACTAAATTTCTTCTCAATGGCTTTTTCGAATTTGATTATTTTTGTGTGTTTAAGTGGTTAAGTATGAAAAAAATATGTATAGAGAAAAATAAGTTCTCTTGTCTTGTAACCCTACTCGGAAAGTAAAAGATCATATTATTTTTCGGAGTGACGAATGAAAATCGGTACTACGCTTTGTATCGTGTTTCAAATACCTTACGTACGCAGATCATTCGAAAACATTCTTTGTTATCGCAGAACATTCCAGAACATTCTTTATTACGACTACCTATTAATCCTTACTGAACTAGTCTCTTTGTTTTACGGATAAATAAGTTTCTTAACGATGTTTAATCTCATCGTTGAACAGAGCGAACAGTAAACATTGAAACTTGCTCAGAACGATCCTAATTACAGCGGCATCTGCGATGATATTTACGCTATACCAATTCGCGATTCTTTTGTAATTAAATGTTGTATATAAATTTGCATTTAAATCTCTGGAATAAACATATCTGATCTGAAAAATGAATGAAAATATCTGCAGACGCGTACTTCTTCCTGAGAACTTTTGTTTTTAGAAAAGTGTTGGCTGGTCTTTCTGTCTATAACAGCACAAACGTTATGAATAAAATAAATTAAACTGGTATTAAATTACCTAAGAATTTTGCCCCTCTGCATAACGAGATAACGTCAATTGCCTGGCAGCTGTAATGCAACCCCACAAAATTAATTTTATACCAAAAAAATCGTAAATACAAACTATGTTGTTATGTCTAAGTAATCTCTTTTATTATAGTTATTATTATCCACGTATGGAAATGATAAACAAAACATAGTGAAATCTCAAATAAAGTTTAAAAGAAAAGATACAATTCTCCTTCGTCTGGCGAGAATATATCGCATGAACAATGAAAAAAGAATCCGTCGCGAGCAACCGTCGCTTCACTTTATTTAATGTATTTAGGGCGATCACACACGACGACGCTTTAGTGTTTATAATTATGGCCATAAATAAAACATAATTTACATTTTTATAAAATTTATTAAGAAAAAATTATGGTATATTGGTGTAAAAGGAGCTATTGTGCTAGGGCCGTCAGAAATGGATATACGTCCGAATCCGTGGTCAGATGTTTTAAGTTGATTTTTTACATTGGTGGTTAGTTAATGAAACTTGTTACTTATTCTCTTCCCATTTAAGGCACGTAAACATCACGATGCCTATGCACGTTTCAATAAATTGGAAGATGTTAAAGCCAAACTAAGCTAACTATTTAACCTCGTTCGAATCGAGCCTAAGATAAAATTTTATTGTTATTTTTATTATTTCTGTCACCTTGTCAACCTATCTGGAAGCTAAAAGCGATTACTATTTTTCTGTATAATAGCTGTCTTAAAGAACATGAACGCTTCTTCGCTTGGAGTACACAAAAACCCACCAATTTTACATTTTAAGAGGCAACTTTTTTTAACACAATGTTAACTAAGGTATTCAAATAACACTGTTATAAAATAAATTTCTACCACCGATCTGCCTTGTTCGAGAAGCCTTACGTAAGATCGGGATTTTCTGATTTTAGGTAGGATTTTCCCGACCTTATCTGTGTCGATGTGAGTTTTCTTTACTGAGTAAGCCTTTGTTTATTCTGTTCGAAAAGAGATTTCAGTGAAAATACTCGACTGTTCTTTGGATTTCGTTGATTTTGGTTCTGTACGGATTTTTGATTCTTTCTGTACATTCCCATATTTGAATTATATTGGCTAACATTAGAAGGCCGTGATAGTATTGAATATTTTAATATCGTTTAATGCAAAATCGTAATTTCTTAGCGATGTTCGTCGAAGAAGGAGTAAAAAGTTGACAGCCGAATCCTTCTTGTAGTCTCAATACACACTCGTAGATCATTACAAATTGTTTAATGAAAAACATTTTTATATATTCGATACAGGTTCAGTATTTTAAAATTTTTAAGAATAATTTAAATCAAAAAGTGTTATAATGCGATTAAGAATAAATTACCTACGTATAAAAATGAAATGAAAATGACATAAAGCTATGTCTGATATACGCGGGATAAAAATCATTCTTATAAGTTAGTTTTAAACAACAAAAAAGCAAACAAACGTCTGAGATACATACCAAGCTAAATCAAACAAACATTGTTTTGATAAGGGAGAGATTCAAAGCCATCTGAATGATAAACCGCGTAACAAAAGTATCGACTCTCAATACGGGGAAAAGCGTCGGTAGCGGGGAATGAACCCGGGTAAATCCCGGCTTACGACCCGCCTCCCAACCCCTGCCGGGAGACAGATAGCTCACCTATTTCTTTCGACAATTGCTTCTGTTCAAGCCTAGAGGTATATTCTTTATTCTTTTACTTTATTTATTACATTCGTAGCTCGAAAGTTTTAGGACGAAATAAAATGGTTTATATGTGCAACAACAAACGAACTTGTGTATAATTTATTGTTATATTTTTATTATTATGTTAGAAGAAGAAGAAGAAGCTAGGAGTGAAAAGTTGATACGAAGAAGGAGAGCCTGCAAATGAATACCGGCCTGCGGCTCCTCACTCACCAGACGAAACACACAAGTATAAATACTTGGACTTCACGCTCGTCTTCTGTGAGAATGTATTCATGGAGACACTTATGGTAAGTTCTTCCTCGGTTGAACCGTTAAATTCGTATTGGCCTACTGGCGCGACCGCTGTTAAAATGATTTTTACCCGACTGACCCGAGGTCGAGGATTATGTTTTTCACACGTATCAGAATCATGTATCAGAAGTATGTATGTATATCCGATCCATTATGACCTACGGGAGCCTATACGGCTTGAGCAATTTTGAATTGGGGTGACATTAGAACCAGAGTTTTTCCCCGAATGTCATATATGATGATGTAAAAAATCATAGTCAGTCGGGTTTTTTGCTTTTTTTATATTAACTACAACTTGTTGAAAAACACAAAATCCTTTACAACGACTAAGAATCAAACCTGGGTCTGGCTGTTAGGTTCTTTTCCCCTTATGCAAGATTTAAAACACTGCAAATATTAAAGTTCGTTCATTTTGTTATAAATAGGTAACATTATTACTTAATGCATTTGCGTGTATGAATTTTTATTAAAGAAATGATACTTCCTTTGTATTTGTTCTCGCATAACGCGAACACGAAGGGGGATATGGGAATGTACGCGATAAATCTAAATTAAAAGCATTATTTAACCCTTTCCCTCCACACCGCGCCCATTACTTTTCCCAGGTTTTTAGATTGATTGACTTAATTAATTCTCCCGAAGCACAACAAATTCATTTATATAAGCGATTAATGTTTTCTTTCATACAATAGAACGATTCACGCTCTCCCTGGGACCTAAAAGTCAACAGAAAGACTACAAAAAGATATATATGTTTTCAGAAAATATGCAACAGAGCCTTAATATTTTTTTCATGTGATTTTATGTATATTTTTCCTGTCAACGATTACACAATGTATCCGATTTGTGGGAAGATTTTGTCTCTTCAGAAAATTTAAAATCTATAAACATAATCGACTTCGTAAAAAAATTGAGTTTCTTGTCAAAATAGATGTCGCTGAAATCTCGACATTTGATCATTAGATCAATAGATAAAAGAAACCAGTCAATTCTAAAGTAAAAGTGAGATGATGGGGAATTCTTTGCTTTCGTACAAAACTTCTATTAACTTTTTAAGGTTTATTAAATATTGGATCGTTCGAAGTGTTAGGGAAAAGTTTTAATTTTTTTCTTGTCACGGTATGAGTGACAAGCTATTAATCATTCTGTCCGCAAAAATAAATGTGAAAAGAAAAATAATTTATACAGGCATCGAGTTTCCTGCGAAGTTAAATTAAAAATTTAATTTTATTATAGCGAGTTTTATTTGTGTATTATATTCATTTAACGTTTTCAAATATACCGGTCTCAGCGTTATAATAATCGATAGACTAATTAGATAGGTTTCAAAAATAATATCAGTAATAATGGACTTGATAATGCATAAGAGTCTCTCTGCAAGATCGCATCAGAAATTATGTGATCCCCAGTATCGAGTAACCGACATTGCCCGAAGAATTGCAAATTAATGTTTGCATGTGTGTGCATGTGTGTTTGTAATAGTGGTAGAGTCCGCAGCAGCATTAGCTGCTGCACGAATGGCCCGCTCGACCGGTGAAATACCACAACCAC
>DWTW01003276.1:0-10142 GCA_018246275.1 Papilio slateri
ATATTAATAATATTACTTTTAACCCTTCCGACTAAGCTTTAAAGCTTGTGCTAGGATATGGTTCACGACAATAGTCGAATGGTCGAATTCGAACTCACGACAGTCCGTACCCTTAACCTTAGGCTATCGGAGCTTCAAATTTACTTGTGACAGTGATGGAATAGTGTTAATTCCGGCAGCATGTTTGCTTAAATGTCGCATTTTTTAAAATTCTTGACTTGACTCCTTATTAACTTGTTGTGTAAGTTAAAAATATTGAAAAAAATATGCAAAGGTAATTCATTAATACCTTTTTTTAAGTGCAAAGACCGTAGGAAGATGTCATAAAATGCTTGTGTTAGTAGCATGATGCATGCTATTTAAATGAATCATCAATTATAAGTTGCATGATGATATTAATGGATGTACCATGCGAATGCCGCTTCCATTCCGACGAATTGAACATTTTGGTTCCACAATGAGTTTTAAGGAATACATTAGTAAATTATACATACACATTTGGCTAGTATTTATATGACTTGCTATATTTTCCTGCATATTACTGCACTTTAATAATAAAAAATAAAGCATGTATTACTTTTGGAGAATATAGGTTTTCTATGGCGAAGAAATTATTAAAATAGATTTGGTAGTTCGTAGTTTACTCGTTCTTCTTATCTTATCTTTCCTCTTTATAGTAGATATTATTCGTATAGAAAATGGTACAGGTATTGATTGTTATAGGGTAACTTTATGTGTAATCTATATAGTTTAGCATTTGTCTGTAATTTAACTCTAGATTATAATCTTGGTGGTTATTAAAATCATGGATGATGATTAAAATCATATTACAGTGCAGTCTGCAACAACAACATCAGTTGCACGAATGGGCCGGTTCGACCAGTGAAATACCATGACCTCACAGAAGACAGGCGTGAAGTAGAAGTATTCTGCGTTTCGTCTCATGAGTGAGGTGCCGGAGGCCCAATTTTAGTCCCCTTCCCTTTCCCATCCTTTCCTAATAAGGATAAGATGGGAAAGGGAAGAGGAACGGACGAGGAAGGGATGGATTGGAAAAGGAAATATCCTATGTACTGTTTGTCCCCTCCTCTATCCATCTAAGGTAAGCAACGCATCTGCAACTCATTACTTGTTGCAGTTGCCTATGGGTAGTGGTCACTTAACATCAAGTAAACCGCTTGCTCGTTTGCCACCTTGTTCTATAAAAAAGACAAGCCGTTCACTGACTACAAAGAACTAAAAAAAGGAATAAATGGAAAAAACAGATGTATATATTTTATGATTTATCTAGAAATAGGTAAGGTTATGTGATTTAAAAAAGAAAAATGTAGTTTATTAAGCAGCAATAAAGGCTTATTTTATACCTTCGTTGATATAAAAACGTCTTTGTACTTTTCTTTTTATTCATATACATATTTGGTTGAAATAAGTCTTGTAAAGTCGAAAACACGAGTGTTTTAAGGTTTTTTTTTAATAAAGTAATTAGTCGTTTCATGATTTTAAATACGTTAGAAAGTTTCGAATATTAATTTCTTGCAACAGATGGGGTTTTTATTTTTTATTACTCATTGAGACATTGCGACCCAGCGCTGTGCAACCAAGTACTCCACGACTGAGCGGTTTGCGCGCAACCTTGATATTTTACACAATTTTCAAAGCAGTACCAATAAACAAACTAATCGGTATAAAAAGTATAGTGCTGTGGAAGCAGGCATCAGTCAACAAATCGATTTCCTCGGTATCGTTAGAACATGAGGGCATTCGTCTTGGGTTGTGTTGCCTTAGCGGCGCTGGCGTGCGTCAGCTGCCGAGAGGTCCCTCGTGAGAAACGGGATGCGGACTTAGAGGTCGCTGCCAGCGGCCATGGTGGAAAATGGGACAAGGGAGGAGGTCATGAACATCATGCCCACCATCACCACGACCATGGCGAGAAGGGCCACAAGGGTTACAAGGGTCATCACCATAACGAGCACGGCAAGAAGGGTCATCATCATCATGAAGGTCATAAAGGTCACCACGATGAACACGGCGGACACAAGAAGCATCATCATCATGACGACGGACACCATCACGAACATCATCACGGCGAGAAGGGCCACAAGGGACACGGTCACCACGAGGAAGGACACTACCACAAGGGACACTCGACCAAGGGACACCACGGAGTCCATAAGCACGATGAGTTCAAAAAGGAGAAGCACTTCCATGACCACCATCATGACGGAGGACATCATGAACATCACGGTGGCCATCATGAGGAGCACGGACACAAGAAGGGTGGTGAATTCCACAAGGGTCACAAGCACGGTGGTCATCATCATCATGAACATGGCAAGAAGGGTCATCATGACAAGGGAGGTCATCACCACGACCACAAGGGACACCATGAGGAGGGTGGTCATCACGAGCATCATCATCATCATCATGATCATGGAAAGAAGGGTGGTCATGAAGATCACAAGCACTGGGGCTTCAAGAAGGGACACAAATAAGTGATACCCCATAAATCCCTCCGAACACTAACTAGGACTAATTAATTAGAATTAAGTTTATTCTTGATTTGTTGACTGTTATACTGTTTTTATTAAAAAAATATTATTAAATGAATATATTTTTTTAGAGAACATTTCCCATTTTCAATAGCGTCGCAACAGAGAAATAGTCGAAATCGGGATAGATAAAATTAACAATTTCGCAGCACGTTCGGTTTCTACAACAAAGTTACATAAAATTGTTGGCCGTGGTCTGTTGGCAACGCTTCCCGACGAGATAAGTAAATAAAACTGTCGAGAAAGTAGACCGGTGTCCGAGATTGGCCCACTTTATCGTGGACAACGAATTAGTCGTGGTTGCAATCAAGCGTTTCCTATAGAGAGAACACTTGCAGTGGAACTGCAATTGCCAATATTTTTCAATTAGTTTTTCTATCGTTACCTACTTTATTTTCAAAGTAGTTCACAAAATGTTTTTTTACATTATATTTTATTACATTAGAATTTAATTACATTATAATTAAACAAAAATGCAAAACATAGTATAAGTCCGCTTTATCGTAAGTACAATAAGATAAAGCGATTTTCCTCAAGATTTTAAAATACATTGGTGTTGTAATTTCCCATTTCCTTTTTATGCAGACGGTAAAATTTGCTCACTTCTTTTTTATAGGGTGAGAAGTTCACCTCGATAAACTATCCGCAACTAAGTACCTGTTGGTAATATCAGAATCCTGTTGGCTTTTGCGTTCGATGTGCGCGGGAAATATTTGCGTAATTTACGATCATTTTAATTGTGTTCTTCGTGATTGATACTGTAAACGAAAAGTTCGACCTATTTGAGATTTTTCTATCCGATCAATCATTGAAATGTTATCGTTACTTCTTATAGCACTGAAGCTTATCCAGCGTAGATGTTACCTGGTAACTATGAGAAGTTATACAGACCTCGGAATCAAAATATAAAGGGGGTGATTAGATTACATTCCATAGGACAAGCCGGCAAACGATCAAACGGGGACACTGCTCACTATATCCTATGAACATCTATAACACTAGAAGAGTTTCAGGTCCAGTGTAAGGATGGAGTACCTTTTCTTAGAGGGCTGTGAGACATATCTGTTTGAAAATACAGGTTGTAAGCAATTAAGTCAGATAATATAATGTCCTATGAAAAATGAAATTAAAACTGATTTTATTTAATTAAAAGTAAATTCTTCAGCCATTTTCTCGCTCATAGGCATTTTTTATTCTAAAATTGAACCACCACAGATAAAGTTATGTAAATTTCTTGGAATAAAAATTAATTTCCATGAAACAAGTAAGATAGTAACTTGAAGGTTTAACATTGAGCTCTTGCAGTTTAGTGCATCACATAAGTTTTCATTAGAGCAATAGTGCATGATGATCACTTATCACGTCACAGAAGCTTTACGTTTCGCCGTTTCCAATTGAGGAATGTTGGCCTTTCGCCAAATCGGACTAATGCATCAGAAATTATACGAGTGGCTGAATCACCGAAATTTGTATTGATCTGGCACGAATACTATACCGAGTATATCCTATGGTAATCAAATGCTGTTACATTGAATTTAAAGAATTCATTGTGCACTTTATATCGACCTTATAAGCTCCCAAACGTGACAAGTGGTACACCAGATATAGAAAATGTTTGATAGTTATGAATTTTTTTTATTTACAAACTTACGGTACGATATATCGTACGTATTCATTAGTTGCATATGATTTTTTTATAGTAGTATATATTACGAGTACATTAATGTATTTTTATTTTTAGGACTTATGGGACATCAATTATACTCTTAATGTTAAGGTAGCAATTAATGTGGACAATTTTATGAAGGTTATTTACTGGGGGGCCTTAGCGCTTGCTGTAGCTATTTATTTGTGTTGACTTTAAATCTAGCGATCGATGACGCGGTAGGGGCCTGGATCTTCTTTTTTGAGAGCAACGCCGAGGAGAACGTTTCGTTATTGTACGTGGAGTAAAACTTATTTGACCAAGTTTCCAACGTCAGTTTTTTCCTCCAATCATATCTTCCGAAGACCGAAGGACCTTCAAGAGAGTAAATTAAAACTTAATAAAATATAAGTTAACAGTGGTAGACTCTGCATCAACAAGATCAGTTGCACGAATGGGCCGGCTAGACTGGTGAAATACCACGACCTCGCAGAAGACAGGCGTGAAGTAGAGGTATTCTGCGTTTCGTCTGATGAGTGAGGTGGCGGAGGCCCAATTTTATATTTTTCTTCTTCCCTTTCCCATCCTTTCCTTTTTATAAGGATAAGATAGGAAAGGGAAGAGGAATGGACGAGGAGGGGATGGATAGGAAAAGTAAATATCCTTTGTCCTGTTTATCGCCTTTTCTATCCATTAAAGATGGACTACGCATCTGCAACTCATTAGCTTGTAGCGGATGCCTATGGGTAGCAGTCACTTGATATCACCTGACTTCACTTGTTGCTCTTGCTCGTTAAACTTGAAGAAAGGATATACTTAGCATAAGAATTAATTATAGACATTTGTTTTCTAGCGTGCTTGCAAACAATCAAACATGAAATATTGTTACAGGTATGCCGTTGAGAGATTCTGCATGTTATTAGAGAATTTCAAGGCCGCTTCAACTATCACGTTCAAGGTTTGTATGAGAAGCTTTTCCTCTTTTAGTTACAGAATACTTTGAAGACGACGTATGACGCTTCTGCGTACCATCTGATGATATCACTGCCCCACCACCTCCAGCACCCGTTTTTTCTTTTTACTCCAAGATTAGACAGTGGTAGAGCCCGCAACAAAAACATCTGTTGCACGAATGAGCCGGCACGACCGGTGAAATACCACGACCTCACAGAAGACAGGCGTGAAGTAGAAGTATTCTGCGTTTAATCTGATGAGTGAGGTGCCGGAGGCCCAATTTTAATCCTTTTCCCTTTCCCACTCTTCTCTAATAATGATAAGATGGCAAGGGGAAAAGGGTTGGACTGGAAGGGGATGGATAGGAAAAGGAAATATCCTTTTTCCTGTCCATTAAAGGTAGGCAACGCATCTGCAACTCATTAGCTTGTTGCGGGTGCCTATACGTAGCGGTCACTTCACATCACGTGAACCGCTTGCTTGTTTGTCACCTTCTCGCGCAGTATATAAACTCACAATGTACTTTTTTCTATCTGTAATAATTAAATGTTGCAAAGAAAGTTGGCACAGTAAAAAGGTGGCAACCCTAGAAGCAGTGGTCACACGTGAACCATTACCACTACAACAACTGACAAGAGGTTAAACTTCTAAGGTTATTGGTCTTACTTACATTGCAACTGTCTTTCGCCTTGTGCCAATCGCCGAAGCACATCTGCGTGGTGCTGTTGTAGCCCTGCTTCATGAGCCGCATGCCCCGACTGCTCGGCGAGTACGATCTGTAGCAGTCTTCATCGGAGAACTTCTCTAGAGTCACCTAGAACAAGAAAAAATACGTTGTCAATTTTGTGATAGTTTGCATATTAGACGATAGATGGCAGTGTAATAAATAATGCATATATTTTAAATTGTTGCATTTAATGTTAATTTTGTTTTAACTGTCGTCTTTACGAATAATATATTATAAAAATGTTCTAATGAGTTAAGAGGACGAAGGAAAATATTGAAACACAACATATGATACCATAGAGGATGGTGTATTGCGAATATGAAAATTAAAGTAAACATCGCTTTACTCCATTATATTTACGTTTATTTAAAAACTTTGGAGAGTTCTCATGTCCTTTCGGCATTCTAAATGAAAATATCTATTAAATAAAAATATATGTAATGAAAAATTTAAAGACATTTTGTTTATACAACAAAGATAGCAGTATATCGTATACACTGCCATCTTTTTTACAAATTAAAACACTCATTAAATTTTCATTCGGATTAGTTTATAATAATTAACTTAATTTAATTATTCGCGGATAGATAGCAGTGTTCTTAATATTATAATACCGATGTCTTGTAATTATCTACAAACATTTAAAATGTTAAAAATACTGCCGCGATTTCACAAGGAATCAATTTATATACAATTATTAAAATTATTTCGACACGTAATATTTGGCCATATTGAAAGTGTTTAATTTTTTCACATTGAAATTTGCTTTTATGTCTCTGGAAGTTTTTTTCGGGACACAATTTTACAACGTGTGCGCAAAATTAATGAAGATCGGTTGAGTCGTTACAACGTTACATTAAATATAATTTTGTTTACCTTTTGAAGAACATTAGAAGCCTTGTTGGCCCGAAAGACTGTGGTACCCCATCCCGTGACCAGCGCGCTGCTGTCGTTGATGGGATGGCCGTTGTACAGGCAGGCGGGGATCGCCAGGTTGTCCAGCAGGATCCTGCCGTTATATGAACACAGAAATACGTACATGAGTTACGAAGTCATTGAAGGTCACACATGAGTTAAGGTCGTTCCATGCAGACGACGTTGAAGACACTAGAAGTAGCGGCGGATCCACGATTGTCGTTTGGGGGCGAGGGGCGGGAGCCCCCTAAGGTTTAATACATGTAGGATAATGCTGGGTGTATAAATTAAAAAAAAAAAACTTAAAAAAAATGCAGTTGATATTTGGTGGATAGTAATTATTTATTAGAAAATATATAAGTGTTGCTACACCACAAAAATGTACCTTTTAGTAGTTAGTTTACCATGCTATTATAAAAGATTATTAAATCTACCAATATTTGGTAATTTTATTTACTGTTTTATTAAATACTGGGTAATTTTTTGTGGGGCGGAGCTTAGGCCCCCTTCTAGTAGAGAAGGGTGGTACTGTAATTCGTAATTTTTGCCTTCCTTTCTTGGTGTTATGGGCTTGGGTTCTTATTTATTTAATTGCAAAATGACCTGGGCAAACGTATTTTTTTTGTGAATAACAATATTTATTTTATTATACAAAAAAAAATCTTACTCTCTATCAGTCTCCAAAAGGGCGATGTCGTTATATTTTATCGGAGAGTTGTAGCCTGGGTGTTTGATGATCCTCTTGATCTTGTATCTCCTGGTGCTGTCCACCGTCGCTGATCTCTCCAGGATACCCACCTTGGCGTCTGTCACCGGACCACTGGGGGAATAAGTTTTTAAACAATAAAAACAAGGCCAATCGATCGGTGACATATACAAAGGGGGAAGATACTCACAATTCCTTGCTGTAGACGCAATGTCCCGCGGTGAGGATGTACCTCTCGCTGACAAGAACACCGCCACAGCCCCACTTTTTCTCTGAAGTCCCGTTGCCGAAGCCCAAGAGGACCTACAGGTTTCACATGTCACGCTTTAATATTTTTTTAAGTAAACTAGAACAGTTTACTTATAAAATGAGTAAAGTTTGAGACAAAAAAAAACAGCGACAATGCAATTAAAAAAATAAGGACAGAACTGGAACAATGAAATTATATTTATTCAACATTTACAATTTTCACATTACAAGACAATGTGCACAGTTCAAAGACCGAGAACAATGCCATCTAGTTTTAAAATAAAGAACCGGTACTCGGGGTAAGAAGTGTTTTTTTACACTGTTATTATTTAATTTCGTATCTTAATACTTGCATCAAATCGTTGAAAAAGATGATAATAAGATATTAATAAGATTGAAACTTTTTTACTCCTGACACGAATCCTTAAGGAAAAAATAATTAACTTTAAAAGTAGAGATAAATGCCATCTATACTCAATATTGTGAAACGTTGTGCTCATCCGTTATTTCGTACTTTTTAAATATTAACTTAAAAAGCAATTTTCCTTACTACCTACCATGTGCGGAAACTCTCCCGCATAAGCATCTTCTCCGCCAATGATTAGACTATCCGGTTTCCTATTGCATAAGTCTAATCGTATCATGCCGCCAGAGGGCGTGTTACTCTCTCTGCACGGATATATCAGTCTTTCCTGATACTCTATGCATTCTGAAAACAGATAATAGATGATTTAAAAAAGAAAAAAACCCGACAGTCCGTCAGTATGATTACTATCGTTCATCGTTTAATTATACTATGACACTTCGGAGAAAAATTCAAATCTGATGACATCTGACTCATCAAAGCGGTCAAGCCATTTTGGGTACAGGAGGTCACAGTAGATAACACTGGTAGAGCCCGCAACGACAACATCTGTTGCACGAATGGGCCGACTCGACCGGTGAAATACCAGAACCTCACAGAGAACAGGCGTGAAGTAGAAGTCTTTCTACGTTTCGTCTGGTGAGTGAGTTGCTGGTGGCCTAGTCCAAGTCCGTTTCTCCTTCCTATCCTTTTCTAATAGGAAAGGATAGGTAGGGGAAGAGTATTTGACGGGAAAGGGGATGGACAGGAAAAGGTAACCTTCTTTTCTGTTTATCTCTTTGAAAGAAGAAAGAAAGAAAGAAATATTTTATTGCCACAAAAAAGAAGAACTTATAATCTACTACAGTAAATAAAATAAAATTCTTTCTTTCTTTCTTTCCCCTTCTCTGTCTATGAAAAGGTAGGCAACGCAACTGCAACTCATTAGCTTGTTGCAGATGCCTATGCTATGGGTAGCGGTCACTTAATATCAAGTGAATCGCTTGTTCGTTTGCCGACTTCTATTATAAAAAAAAAGAACGGACTTACATAAGTGCGCGGGAAAAACAGTCGGTTTAAAAGAGCTCAAATTATACGAGAGAAATATGTTAGGAAAATCAACGAGAATATAGCGTTGAGATTCGCGAGCGCTACAAATATGTGAATTACTTTTGACGACTCCACAAAATATGCAGCTCGTAGGAGACGTCAATATTTAATAGAACGTCGATTACGCGAAGAAAAGAATGCTTTGTCTTAAAGCCGGCTTTAAGAGGTACAACTGTATGTACTTCTAAATTAAATCTTCTGTTTATGTATCAACCACTTTTAGCTTGACTACACAAGAGCGGTCAATGAATTTTCAAATCCAAAAGTTACCCTTGTTAATGAGTTACGGTGATCGTTTAAAATCAATTCGACTCGTTAGTCTCATTCATGTTTAACAATGAACTAGTTGCGCCCTGAGGTTTCACCAGCCGGGTGTAATTTAAACGAAATCAAATTACCTATTTCTAGCGTGGTGCTACCTTTTAACGTTCCTTAAAAAATGGGCTTTTATATGAAGAAAGATTTTTTTCAAATCCGATAGGTACTTCCTTAGATTAGCGCGTTCAAACAAACACATAGATTAACGTTATTAATAATGCCTAGCAAAAGCGAAAGTACAATTTAACGTTTCTTCCTCGATGATTTATAATTTGTCGACATCAAATCGGTATATTGTAAACTGATCTTGTCATGCTTTAATCGGCACAGTGCAAATTGTAACGAATTGGAATGAACGAGTAGGTTAAGTTCGTAAATGGTTACTTCAGTTCACAGTTCTTTCGTCAGTTTATAATATCGCTAGTGAGATTATAAACGTAACTATATTTACAACTTTACGGTGACATATGCATGTTGGATTATAAGCGACGTTGAATTAAACAGGATTTACAGCCGGAGTACCGATTAACTTGTACTTAAAACATTCTGATGTCACTTACTGTCCCAAGCTTTCTGTCCTGTTTTCTCGGCAGTAAGGTTCCTTCCGACCGGTGAACAGGAGGCCT